>BQNB010164246.1:0-14354 GCA_026074375.1 Tanacetum coccineum
TCACGGCTTATTATGGAGCTTATTGTGGTTCGACTTATTTTCATGGCTTTTGGTTAGAGCTTATTTTGATATTCAAGGACCCGCGTAGCTTAACGGCTTAAAAATAAGCTCGGGATAGCTTATTTTGGGCTTAAGGGGCCACAACCCAATAAGCTAAGCCAAACCATGGAGCTTTGTCTTGGTCCGTGAGCGTTAGCTTATGTTGTGGATTATTCATCTAACTTATATTTGTAAATGGGTTTTACAAACGAACGTTTCATGCCAAAATTTTATAAAAATATTATACTTAGAAAATTTTACAAAATTTCCAGTTTCTTAGAAATCCGACATAAAAAGACAAAATAATAAGATTTTATTATTTTAATAAATCGACTAAAAGACAAAAATATACTTTATAACTTTATAAAATATAAAACTTCTATAGATGGTTTAGCGTAATGAAAACGTGTCTTTGCATATAATCTATACAATTTAAACTAGAAAACTCGAGGTTACCGGATGAATTACCGGATGAGGTTACCGTTGTGTGACTATCATATTATCTGCTACTTGTTATCTTTGTTAAGGTGAGTTATCGTAGCCTCACTTTTCAACTCTTTTTCGTTGGGAGAAAATGATACTCAAAATCCATTTTATACTGCTTTTTCATCTGTGCAAAACTTCTATTTCTTTTGGACAATGTTATGTGCCTATGATTGCTATGTGAATGTCATGAGGACAATTTGTGCATAAGTTCTATGTGAACCTCTATGCAAGGATTATTTTAGCCGACTATGTAGCTCCAGCTGGTAGGCGATAGGTTCGGAGGACTATAAGCACGACAATACTATAGATTGTTGATTGGGTTGAATGCTAAGATATCATGTGATTCTATGTCAGAATTCTAAATACTATTGCATGCATTCTGTTTTCATAATGCACAATTGTCCACTACTTAAATTCTGGCACAGCAACTGGGTTTACCTCTAAACCTACGAGCTCACCAACTTTATGTTGACCTTTTCGAGTATCATTTTCAGGTGATGCAATTTCTCGTTAAGTTCAAGATAGAATGCCTTAGAGACCTAAGCTATCCCATGAGGGATCATTGTTGCAGAGTTTGCATTCGATACTTTTTTTCATGTTTGACGACATTAGATTATTCATAAGACTTATCTTACCCCTCTGTTAGGAGCTGTTTGAAATAAATTTGAATTATATGTGTTGTGTTCATCGATTAATTTTGACACAAGTTTTTCATACTTGTCATCCCTAGAGGAGTGAGACCACTTTTTTGATATTCGTTTTAGATTTCCACTATATAGTATCATGTGTTATGACGATCAATCTTCTCTCCGTCCACGCCTCGTGTTTCCCCTCCGCCATTGTCGGGTGTGACATAAACTCAACATACTATTTACCTACAAACTAACTTCATTGCTTATAAATTTAAAAACAACATCATAAAGAAAAATATATATATATCTAACTGGAATCACAATAAAAAAACTAAATCATGCCTAATACATTGCAAACCTACTCTTAAATCTAATCATCATACTATTAGATCCATCGTATCAAACAATTATTATTTACTGCAATCATGTTCTTATAATAGGGCATCAAAATTCATAATAAAACTAAATTGTACCTGAATATACTGTAAGTTAATTATGAATTTGCACACTCCCATAAGATTATTTTGCACACTTAAATGTACATACAATTTAAGTATACATTTTAATTTGTAACAAATGCTCTAATGCATGCCCTATGGAGTTACCAATCAATTTGGAATGTGTACAAATCAATTTCCCACTAATTAATAAAAGATTTGAAAAGTTAGACACTTACTAAGTACTACTGCAATTCATAGTATTATTTTACTAGCATTAACAATGAAAAAATGCAAAAGCAATTCAAATAGTAAACCAAACTATACCTAATACAGTGTAAACAATCTATGCATAAGTTAATACAGTTTGACAACTTATAAACCACTTATGCATTATATTTTTAGTAATAAGACTATCACAATATTTATCAAAATCCAGAATCACAAGTTTTAGCAACAAGTTCTTCACAATGTGTATGAACAACTATGCATCACAAAACGAAATTCGTGCATCACAGATTATAATATACGTAATTGAGTTACACCATGGAAGAAAGGGAACTGTTAAAAGGCCGCAAAGAACTTTGCTGCCCTATTTGTAGTGGAAATGGTATCCCTAAAGCAGCACATCAAAAATAAAGTACAAAGATAATGTTTAACTTGCTAATAGTTCAGGTACGACGTATGCACATGTAAATGGCTACATATAATGGCATTGAGATATTCCTATTAATTTTTTACTAATTTGGTTTTGTTTATGTTATGGTTCGTCTTTATAGTGTAACTAAGGATTCTGTAGTTTTAGAATCTGTAGCTCTTTGGTTACAGCCTGCAAGTAATACAATACAAATAAAGACATCGGGAGAACAATAATAAGTACTATGGTTTTAAAAACATTCCCAATGAGAGAACTCGTACCTGATGAGGGGAACCAGGTGGGAACCATAACAATAACACTATCCCCTCGTAACTTCCTGTCATGGTTTTCATCTTCTTGCATTATATAAGTTGTAAAATACACATATCTGTTTATACCAAAAATGACCCTAAATACCCGAAACAGACTAAAAATTGGCAAAGATTGTGCTTGTATTTGTGTTTTTGATGTGTGTAGGATACGATAAGACAAATATCACAAGAAAACCTGCCAAAAACCGCAAACACGGAAACGATAACGGAAGATTGTGCAAGAGCCGAAAGCCAAATCATAAATCAACCCATAATCAAAGTCAACACTAGAAGACAAAGACCCCCAAAGTTACAAATCTAGTCCCTCAAGTTTCCAATGTTTCACAAATGGTCCCTAAGATAAAATGGGCCTTAAACCCTTTTTTTTTACCCTTACCTACCCGGATCCAAAGCCCCACAAAAAAGGCCCAAAATCCTAAAAGCCCATAACCCTTTATATACACTAAGTCTAAGGGACTAATCCCTCTAAATAAGTAAACTAAAAGATGTAATACACTTGTTTGTGTATTACATTTACACTTAATAAAGAGAGGGGCTAGTCTTGCAATTACCTCAAACTCACATTACCCTTTTTAGTTAAAAAAAAGAGAGCGGGAAAAACAGTGTTCACTGTTCACCCGTCTCCCCCATTTAACCCTCAGTCAAATCATGGGGCAAATCATAATTAAGGGATAATTTAGACAATTCAGGGGAAGAAGAACACGTGTGCAAGGTCATCACATCATCAAACAAGCTTATTGGTCCAAACCCACATGGGGTATGCCACATTGGAAGGCTAAAAGCACACAAGGGATGGATTTTTACATTTTAAGTACTCTCAAAAGAAGCACACAAGGTGTCTCTCAACGGATTGCCAAGCTGGCAATCCGTGTGAGCTTGATATGATCCAAGGGTAGAAAATTATGATCCAATCATTGAGATGATCAAAGGGCTAAGAATTGAAGGAAGGAGTAACAAACTTTGGGGCTAGAACATTCTTTGGCAGGCTATATAAAGCACTCACATCTCACACACACGGGTGGTAGTTTTTAGTTTTAGAATTTTAGCTTAATTTTCTAGCTTATGTAATTTACCTTTAAAGCTTTTTGTAATTTTCCTTTCAAGTTATGTAATTAAGTTTTATATTAATGAAATTCAGTCTTAATCTTAAATAATCTGTCAAAAGCTCTTTTGTTTTCTTTCATAAGCTCTCACTTCTCTTTAAATGATAAGCTAATGTTCATAAGCTACTCAATAAGCTCTCTTAGTCTCTAAGCTAAGATAGAGCTTAATTCAGTCTTAATATCTACTTAAATCCTAAAAAAACAGCTTATAACCTTAACTACTTTGGACTTAAAAGCTTTTGGAAGGGGAGCTAACCATGGATGAGCTCCCATGGACTTATATAAGCTAGAGCTTGTAGCTGCTTATTTTTGTGCTTCTGTTTAGCTGAAGCTTGGTAAGTTCTCATTTAATTTCATTGTTCTTAAATTTTAGCTTAAAATTGCTTAATAGTGTAGATTGCTTAATTGCTTATGTGTTCTTATATATGCTTATCCAGTAGCTTATCTGTGTCTTAATTGCTTATTAGTCATAGTTTTAGTCTGTTTTTAGCTTAGTTGATATAGATCTTTAGTATTTCATTATCTGTCATAAAAACCAAGAAAATAGTTAAGCATAGTGTTATTCTTTGATTTTAGCTTTAATGATAGCTGAATTATGTTTATTAAGCTTGTAATAAGCTATTAGATATCTGGTATTAAGGTTTTATTAATTGGATTTTAGTCTCATAAGCTTAATTGGATTTTATGCTTTCTAAAGGAGTGTTTGGTATAACTCAGTTTGACCTCTTAAAGTCAAACTAAGTTATGATCTTTGCCTTTGTCAGTTTGATAATCATATTAGATTAGGTTTTAAAAAGGATTAAAGGATTAGTTTAAGAAAAAAAATCAATTTAAGGCTTAATATGTTTGGCTGTGCACCAGGGGAATTTGTTGTTTATCTGTTGCTAGCTTAAATTTGATTCAATCTCTTGTGAGCTTAGTCTTTTGTAAGCTTAGTTTGTGTGTGTATTGAGTCACTACACAATTTATAAGTGTTTCTAGTGCAGGAGTAACCAATTTGGTTACCTGCATTAGTGGTTTACCCTTGTTGTCCTTTGCCATTTACATCAGATAGAACCACTGCAGTCTTAAACTGCAGTGGTCTTTGGATCATAATTAGGAATAGATTAATTAGTTTTTAGACTTTGAAATTTAAGTAGCTTATACATTAGATATAGGTAAATTTAGTTTAATCTGTTTTCATTTCTAGCTTAATTTCTAATCTACATTGCTCTTAAAATCATTGTAAAAAAACTGAAAAGGCCAAAAAAAGTATCATTAAGACTTAGCTTTAAATTATATGTTTTAAGCTTAATAAGATTAAGTTTTATAGTTTGTTATTATAGCTTATAAGTAGGTAAATTTAGTCCGTCTTAAGCTCAGATTAGGACTTTGCTTATTGATTATAGAGCTTGTCTTTATTTGAACTTTTTGAGTTACCTTCTTAGTTTAGCTTTTTAATCTCCTATTTTAGTTAGCTTAATGTGTTTTCAACTCAAGTAGCTTTTCATTTTTAGCTTGTAGACATCATAAGCTTCATAGGTTAGCTTTTAGTTTGTAATTTAAGCTTATATTGAAGTATGTGCAAAGCTTTTAGTAAAAATAAGCAAAAGTGAGCTCAAAAGCTCACTTTCTGTTGACAGTTGCTTTCAAAAGCTTTAAGAAGCTTATTTGTTAATTGTTATAGAGCTTATGTTGCCTTCATTAAAGTTGCTCACATTAGCTTGTTTTACAACTTTTGTTCTTTGAGTTTTGAAAAATAAAAAAAGTGCAAAAAGGGGTGTTAGACAACCTTGAACTCGTGACCTCTCTCTCACAAACCATACATGTTAACCAAGTGTGCTACATTAGCTCATCCGTCCACTTTCCTTTTCATTTTAACTTTAAACACGTTTTCTTTTCTTTTTCTTAAATATAAGCCGTAGCTAAATAAGCTGTTTTCACAGCTTATTTGATAAGCTGAGTTTCTCCTTTTATTTTTCTAGTGATCTTTATTGCATCTTAGATTTTTCCTAAATTTTTTACAATTTTTCATTAATTAGTTTAATTTCTAGGATTTTTCGAAAGTTTAAATTTTAGAAAATTCATAAAAAATAGAAAAAAGTTTCAGAAAAATACAAAAAAATAGTTTTTAGTATTAGAATAAATACTTTTAGGTTTACATTCAGAAAAATCATATTCAACACTTTTAGATTATAATTTTCATTTTTAAGCCTTTATTTTTAATTTTAAAAATAGGATTTTAATTTTAAAAATAGTTAAGAATAGTTTTCTGAGTTTTATGTTATTATTAAAAGGACTCTTCTAAGTTTAAAATCTTTTTACTTAATTTTTAGGACTTAATTTGCTATTATTTAGGATTTTAATTAGATTAAAATTTGTTTTTTAATTTTTATTTTATTTTTTTTTTATTTTTTTTTTTTTTTTTTATTTTATTTTATTTTTTTTTAATTCATAATAAATACAAAAATAATAAAAAAAATGTTTTTCTTTTTCTTAAAATTTTCTTTATGTCCTGAATTTAGGTTAGAAATTTAGTTTTCATTTTTTAGAGTTAATTTTAGTATATTGCTTAATTTGTCGCGTGTTATATTGTTCCGTTAATTAGTTTAAGTGGTTTAATGCTTTAATTGTTGCTTCATTTATTAATTATAGATACCAAAAATATCTTTTCTCATTCAAATAATAATCCAAGCTAAACGCAAGGTTTTTATTATCACAAGTCGTTGGAGAAACGACCTCGGGTGATCATTCTTCACAGGTTAAATATACGATATTATATATTGATATATAACTTTTATAGGGAGCTTTTCTTAAGGAGACTTTTAGGAAGTTCTTAATTGGCCTTTTAAAATATTATATATATAATTGATAGTGTAAAAAAACTCACAATCAGACAATCAGTTTTTGGCGCCGTTGCCGGGGACTTGTGTTAAAGATTCCGTCGTTTACGTTTGTTGATTTTGGTTTGAAGATCATTTCGTCCTCGAAAGTTTCATTTTTGTTAAATAAATCAAAAATCCAAAAAATTAAAAAATATAAAAAGTAAAAAATATTTTCTTTTCTTTTTAGTATAGTTATAATATAAAAAAAAGGTAAAAAATCAAAAATTTTAAAAAATTGTCCTTAAAAAAGAAAAAAAATACACAAAGTTGGTAAAAGAACACCAACAAATAATACCTTCAATTGAGGTATTATCATAAATAAGTTTCGGTGAACTTGAAAAGTTCCCAAATCGAACCAAAGATTCAAAAACTTGCCATTTGTGTCACTTACGAGGTACAGCTTATCTTAAAATCAATTTTTAAGAGCTACCGTGAAGTAAGTTGATTATTTGGTTTTAAGTTGTCTTCCGTGTATCCGTTTAAAATAGATTGTTAAAAAAATCAAAAAAAATTAGTGTACTTTTTGTTTACTTTTTAATTTCTTTTCTCTATTTTTAGTGCATGCGCACTCGTTCTCAAGCTCGTAATCGAAATCGTTGACAACAATAATTAACATCGATTATTGTTGAGGAACCCGAGATTCCAATGGCTGACAATCGTACCATGGCTCAAATGCTACAAGCTCCCATCGAGGGATACGAAAATGCAATTGTTGTTCTACCGATAAATGCAAACAATTTTGAACTCAAACAAACTTTGATTAATCTTGTTCAAAGTAATCCATTTACGGGTAGGCAAGACCCTCATAATCATCTCCAATTTTTCAACAAGGTTACTTCTACGTTTAGACATCCGGACGTTTCGAATACGTCGATTAAGCTTTTGCTTTTTCCTTTTTCTCTCGAGGGTGAAGCCCGGACTTGGCTTGATAAAGAACCACCTCAATCGATTCTAACGTGGGATGATCTTGTCTCGAAATTCATAAACCAATTCTTTCCACCTTCAAAAACAACTTACCTTCGAAATGAAATCACTACTTTCTACCAAAAACCGAAAGAAACTTTCAACGAAGCATGGGAACGTTTCAAAGGACTTCTTCGTCAAGGTCCTCATCATGGTTTTTTGGAATTACATCAACTTGATACATTCTACAATTCTTTGAATACCAATGATCAAGATGCTTTAGATTCCGTCGCGGGTGGAAATTTTCTAGATAAGATGCCTCGTGATGGTTTAGCCATTATTAAGAGTAAATCCAAGGTTCGTTATACAAGAAGTCATGCGATTGAACCAAGAGTGAGTACGAATGCTCCTATTTCTACTTCTACACCTTCTAATTCTTTTGAATTTCAACAACTCGCCGCTTCTCTTGAAGATAAAATGGATATTCGAATGAGCCGATTAGAAAAGATGATTAGTGAAAAGAATGTTACGACTCCTGCTACCGTCAAAGCAGTCGAGGAAGTTTGTGTTACATGTGGTTCAAACCATAATTCAAGAAATTTTCACTTCTAAACTACTCTACAGGACAAATAACGAAGAATGAAAAAGACTAGACCGAAAACGGAGTTCGTTTGACCCAAAAACGAGTCAACACAAAAAACCCGCACCCGGACCGTTCTTTAAAAAGTAAAAAGTTACAAAAATGACCCTACGAAAAGTTTTAAATTTTTCCTACAAACTATATGACAAAATAAAATTTTCTAAAAAAGAAAAATATTTTTTTGATAATTTTTGTATTTTTTATGAATTTTTAAAACTTTTAACGAAATTAAATCATAAAAAATATTAAATGACTTTGAAAAATTCTGAAAATTTTACTAAAAATTCTTTACACTATAACAATCCTACGAAAATTAAGAAACAAAAGATTGGCTTATAAATAAGCCCTCAAATAAGCTGTTACAGCTTATTAGCTTATAGGCTCAAAACGTACATAAATATCAAAGCCCTTGAGTCTTTAACGAAAAAGACCCAAGGGCGCAGCGGTATGTAGTGTTATAAAAGGGGACTGTATCGAGGGGTACCGGGTTCGAGTCTTGCTCACCCAGTCCCCTTGTCTTTCCCCTTTTATTTTTTTTGGAAAAACTTTGTGAAGCAAAGTTGTTAAGCTCGTGGAGCTTAACAACTTTGTCAACTACAACTTTTGCTGAAAAGCTGTCAATAAGCTTAAAAATAAGCTTAAAGTCGACAAAATGCTTAAAGTGGCTTAAAGCCAAACTTGGCTAAGTCATTTTGGACTTTTGGACAATTAAACTAAGCTAAGACTAAAATAAGCTAAAAGGGGTCTAAACTATCCTAAATAAGCTATAAAAAGTTAAAAGCTAAAACTAGATAAGCTGTCGAAAACAGCTTAAGTGACAAAAACTAAATGCAATGCTTAATGGCTAAAAGGCTTAAGCTGTTGGTACTTAAATAAGCTTTGAAAAAGAGAATTAAACAAAAATCTTAACAATCTATCTAAAATAAGCTGTAGGAGCACAAAGGAGCTTATGACATAAGCTGAATAAGCCAAAATGAAAATTAAGCAATCCTACACTAACTCTAAGCTAAAAACAGTGAAAGGGCTCATTTGAGCTTAAAATTAAGCTATCTAGAAAACTTCCTAATGGCTGAAATTTAAAGGGCTTATCTAAGGGCTTATAGGCTCCCTAAATAAGCCAAGAACTTGGGCTTTAGTACTCTTAAAGCTTAAGAAAAAGAAGCTTAAAATCTCCCCTTTGCACCAGGGGAGATTAAAGCTTAACACAAGGGGCTTATTTGACAGCATTTAAAAGCGGTCAATAAGCAAAATTAAGAAAAATAATCTTAAACAGATGGAGTATTCTAGCAAATGGACTTGTGCATCAATTTTGACTCTCTAAAACTCATTTAAACAAGCTGAATTTGTTGAATGAAAAAGGCTTTTGCTTTTTTTTTAAACTGCTACTAACAAAGACTTGGTGGTTTTGACTTACCAAGTCAAAAGACACCAAGGTTTTTGTTACAGCTTGTTTTGAACACAAACCACACACTTTTTGAACTAACACTCCTAATCCCAAGTGCTTATGAATATAAGCACTTGATGTTTTCTTAAAACTCACAGTTCAACAATGGTTTTGAAAACTTTGGGAAAACAATTTTTGAATCATAAAGACTTTTGAAACAGCTTAAATGAACTTAAAAGCTTAAGCTAAAACTAACTAAATGACCTCAACCCAAACACACAACCATTTTGACCCGTTTTAAATCTTAACCCAAACACTCCTTCACTTAAGCTGTCAAAACTAAAGTGACATTAAAATCTATTTTAACACTAAAATTATTAAAACCTTTTATCTACTCTTACTAATACTACACTAATGTATACGATTTACACTAAAAACTACAGCTTTTATTAGGATAGATAACAGTTTCTCTCCTAGGCTCATTGTACTATTATGACAGAACTTGAGAATTTAAGATCTTAATGAACTAAACCTATAACAACTCAATGCATTAACATCACTAAACTAAACAAATCTAAACACAATTGAACACAAATAATAGCAAAGAAATAGCAAATGATAAATTAAATTTATGCTAAAATGAAATATACAAGTTAAAACGGAAATGGAATACTCTTAACCCTAGCCCCTTCTATCTGAATGAGTGGCTTTACAATCAAAAGCCTAAGGCCTTCCAAACCTCTAACCTTGAGCTTAAAGCTCAATAAGCTATATTAGCTTATTACTCCTTGTTGCTTCAAAATTGAATCAAATGACCTCTAGTGATCATGCTTTCATATAAAGTGAACAAAACAAGTTAATGAATGACCTTTAACAAGTTTTAACTGAATTTGAGCTTATGAACAAGAATAAGCTCAAATGAGCTTATAAGAGCTTATTAAAGTAAAACGGCTTAAATTTTGAAATGAAAAACACTTGAAACTTAAAACTAAATTTTATTGCTTAAAATCGTAAAGTACAAGCTAAAAGTTACAAAGTACAAGTAATTAAAGCTGATTTCCAAAAACTTAAAAGAAAATGCTTAAAAATACGAAAAAATTACAAACTGAAATAAAAACTAACTAACTACTACCGCTACTTGTTCATCTCTCTCTCTTTTATAGATGTCCCAGGGGTCTTCTTGTGTTTGTGTTGTGAGAGGTTAAAGCCCAAAGCAATCTCAGCCTTCAATTCTTCAAAAATCAATCATCACAGCCGTTGGATGAGGCTTGGGGAATTGTGGGATTGCCAAATGGGATTAGGGTTTTAGTGGAGGAGGGGGGAAAGGATTACCCATGGTGGTGGTGATAGTTTACAGGGTAAAAATGAGGTTGCAAACCCGTGAGTTGTGTTGGGGGGAAAACAAGGCCGGGAAAAACTGTTTGAGTATAACAGGCTAAAGTTTTAAGGTTTTGCCACTTTTGGTCCCTAAATGTGATAAGAGGTGTTGCACCACACGTCCTTGTTATGTATTAACTTTGAAAACTTGGCAAGAACACCCCCTGAGGGTTATATAACAAATTGCACCACAAGTCCTTGCGTGTACAAGTTTAGTGGACTTGGCAGCTTTGGCCCTTGGGGTTTTTCTTTGCCACTTTGGCAGTTTTAACCCTCTTCTTTGTTTTGTGTAAATATAACTTAGGGAATTGGCAATTTCAGTCCCTATAGTTATATTTTTTTTTCTTCTTTGACTTTCTTTTGACTTGACCATGTCGGTGTTGACTTTGACTTTGACCAGTTGACTTTTCTGTTGACTTTTTGACTTGATTGACTTATCGGCTTCGATTTGGCTTTGTCTTTCACAGTCTTTTCCATTCCGAGTCCGGTTTTGTCGTTTTGGCTTTGTTTTTCGTCCTTTTCTTAGATATCCGTTCCTGCATAATACAATTAGCAAAACAAGCGTATATTTGGCATTTTAAGTCCGTTTTTGGTTATTTTAGCTCGTTTTTAAAGGTAAAAGGTATGTGTAATTAAGCACATACCACATACCAATGATCAAGATGCTTTAGATTCTGCCGCGGGTGGCAATTTTTTAGACAAAATGCCTTGTGATGGTTTAGCCATAATCGAAAGTAAATCAAAAGTGCGTTACTCAAGAAGTCGTCCAAATGATTCAAGAGCAATTACGAATGCTCCATCTTCTACTTCTTCACCTTCTAATAATTCTTTCGATATGCAACAAATAGCCGCTTCTCTTGAGGATAAGATGACTATTAAGATGAAACAAATGATGAATGAAATGAAAGCTTTAGTTGTTACTACTCCCGCACCCGTCAAAGCGGTTGAGGAAGTATGTGTTACATGTGGATCGAATCACAATTTTAACCATTGTCCGTTAACTCGAGGTGGAAACGATTTTCCCGTTTTTCATGACAACATCCAACAATTTCAACAAACCGCAGCCGTTGGTAATTTTCTTCAAAGAAACCAACCTTCCAATTTGGCAAACCAAATGAGACCACCGGGTTTCAATCAACCAAATGTTCAAAACAACCAAAACCGATATCAAGGAAACAATTTCAATTCAAATCAAAACCGTGGAGGCAATTTTAACCAAAACCGTCCAAACAATCAAGGAGCCGTTTATCAAGCCCCACCATACCAACCACCAACAAATCAACCTTTGGTTAATCAAGCTTTACCTCCCGTTTCACAAATTCAAGGTGTGTCTAAAACAGATTTTGAAAGTTATGCTAAAGCAAATGATGCGAATATGAATAACTTGCAAATGAAGTTAGATAATTTTCAAAGAAACCAAAATGATTTTCAAAGAGTTTACAATGATTCTCAAAAGAAGCAAGATGATTTTCAAAAAATGTATGCTCAGTTTCATGAATGCATCACGACCAACCAAACCTTCATCTCAAGTTCTTTACCAAAGCATTACCATTTCAATCCTAGCAACGAAAGCCAAGGCATTTAGACTCGTAGTGGGTGTTTCATACGATGGTCTCCGATTCCACTGTCGTGTGAAAGTGAGGTGACAAAGGTACGGAGCTACAAGCACCGAAGACATCAAACCGCCTCCATTCGTACAAGAACAAACCAAAGACAAAGAAACCAATCGAAGAACATTTTTCATTGCTAACAAGCCAAAACCTAAATTTGCCTTACCCATCGAGATAAACAAACAAAAGATTCGTGTAAAGGATGTATCCTTAGCTTCAAGTTTATGGGAAATCTTCCGTAACCTTCACTTTGAGCTAAGTTTTTTCCGGATGCTCTCATTCAATGCCAAAGTTTGCCCTGTATTGTTCAAAAAGATGCTTAATAACAAAGACAAGTAATTGAGTTAACAAAACACCGTTTGAATGAAAATTGTAGTGCGGTTGTCCTAAAAAGGCGATAGGTGACCCCGGATCGATTTCTTCATTTCCATGTGATTTTTTCGGCCTTGAGTTCGATAGTTACTTTAGCCCTTGCCGATTTAGGTTGCTAGATCAATCCTCATGCCTTTATCCATTTGAAAAAGCTTCAACTCCGGCCTAAACTAAAACAAAAATGGTTAGAATTAGGACCGTAACAATTTCCAAACCAACCGGTGTTGCCGAAAATATTTTTTGTCAAAGTAGGGAGTTTTACTTTCCCCCGACTTTCGTTGTCTGGATTTTATAGCCGATCCTCGAGTACGTTAATACTCGGGACCCTTTTCTTTGGGTAGGCTCATGCTTTCATCAATGTTTACGAAGGAGAGATTACTCTTAGGGAATGATGATCATCGTTTATTAAACCTTAATAGTGAGTGAAGCACTTTCCTTTCATCAAACATCTCGAATCGTTGAAGAAAGTTGATCTAATCGATGCTGCTTGTGAAATTTATTCACAAGAAGTACTTGGATTTTCCGATTCGATGCTTTATATACAATCCTTTCTCCGTACTACGATTCCGAATTGTTTTACTTCATCCCCAACACTTACTCCTTTTGATGATAGCGATTTTCTACTCTTTGAGGAAGCCGATGCTTTTATAGCAATCGATGATGAACCAGTTTTGCCAGTTTTCAATGCTAGGTACTACGATCCCGAGGGTGACATTCTCATTCTTGAGGCACTTCTCAACAATGATCCATTACCTCACCCAAACCAAGGAGATTACTCACCCGAAATTCAAAAAGATCTTAAAGTTGTTGAACCACAGAAGTCTTCACTCGAATATGCTACTTCTTATGAACCAAAAGTTGAACTTCCCGAAGTCGAACTTAAAGAGTTACCTCCGCATCTCGAGTATGCGTTTTTTAGTGGGTGAATAACAAAGCTTCCAGTTATAATTTCAAAGTTTGGAGCAAGATGAAAAGACCTCACTCATTAACGTTTTGAAAAACCAAAAACAAGCAATTGCTTGGAAACTTTCTGATATCCGAGGCATAGATCCAGAGTTTTGCTCTCACAAAATCCTTTTAGAAGATGATTACGAACCTTCAGTCCAACATCAAAGGAGGGTTAACCCTAAAATCTACGACGTCATCAAGAAAGAAGTAGAAAAACTTCTTGACGCGGGATTGATTTATCCGATTGATAGGTCTATGGGTGAGTGCCAGTCCATTGTGTCTCCTTATAAAAAGGTGGGATTGACCGTTGTCACAAACGAAGAAAATGAGCTGGTGCCTACAAGATTAGTTACGGGATGGAGAGTTTGCATCGACTATCGGAAGCTGAACGAAGCAACTTGTAAAGACCATTTTCCGTTACCATTCATGGACCAAATGTTAGAGCGATTAGCCGGCAACGAGTTTTATTGTTTCTTAGATGGTTTTTCAGGGTATTTTCAAATCCCAATTGATTTGATAAGTGCTTAATTACACATATCTTTTGCCTCTAAAAACGAGCTTAAATGACCAAAAACAGACAAAAACTGCCA
>BQNB010164247.1:4219-14354 GCA_026074375.1 Tanacetum coccineum
GATGACCAAAATTTCCCACAGTTCCGCATTCTTTATCCCTTACTCATTAGAGCTTCAGGAGGAATATGAGTTCATTTTTAGTTTCATATTAGCATGAGCCTTGTAAATAAGGACACAAATATGCTAAGATATAAATAGAAAATAGGCTGAGTCGTTAGAATAACCAAAAGTAATTTAGGTTAATAAAACACGACAACATATAGTGATTGTATACTCGACTTGCTCGCACTTAGCAGATAGTGATTGTAACGCCAAGTTGACCATTCGTAGACCAAGACCCCATCTCATCCAAGCTTTTCTAATACGGAATCCAGGCTCCAACCTCTCATTGCTATAATCCCTATAATAATTAGTCAAAGAGCTAGTGAAGTGAACTGTTATTCACACCTACATCATAATAAACTGTAACACCAGTGATTTAATCAGGATAGTGATACCTTTAGAAATAGCTAAGAGTTCATTTTGTGTGGCTTCTTGTATGCTATGTGTAATATATGTGTGCTAAGTGGTTTGAATAGGTGTATGATATCATTTTGAGGTGGATGATCATCTCATTTTGAGTGCGTTTGTGTTTGGTGATGAGTATTCCATTTGTTCACGTATAGTGATAATGGAAAAGAATGGCGTATAGCATGCAATGCTAAGTCAATAGTTGGATGAGTTTGTGTTAAGCGTCTATGGGAAACGTATTATGATGGAAATAAGTTAAGTGAGTGAAATTTAGCGAATTAGGGTAGACTTTCTAAATATAGAAAGTGAATTGTGAAATGAAAAGTTATTTTTAGAAAGTTTAGTAAGTTGCGTTTATGTAAAAAGGTTTGCCCAAATTAGCTTAGGTTTTTATGAAAACTTAAGGTAATTAAGTTAATTAGTAATTAAATAAAAAAATAAAAAATATATATATGGGGTGTTTATTTGGCCGGTTAGGATAAAAGGAAAAAAAAATAAAACAAAATTTGACTATAATTAGGATTCTAAGGATATAAATACAAAACCAATAAAACCCAAAATCACTTTTCTTCCCCTTTTCCCTTGAGATCAGCCGAATCCCTTAACAAGAAGAAAAAAAAAGTTTTTTTTATCAAGATCAAGTTGGAGATTTAGTGTTTCAAGAATCAAGGATTTAGGTATGTTCGTAAACCCTAGTTGTTTAGTTATCTTTAAATCATGTAACAATTAATATGATGGATCATTAGGGTTTTAAAAACTTCTGTAATTAAGGATGTTATAATCATGCTAGAGTATTTAGGGTTTAATTAGGATCTTATTGGTGTAAGTGGTTAGAGTTAGATCGCTTTAATTCATGATTTAGAGTTGAGCAGAATTTAGGGTTGTGTTCAACTGATGATATCTAGATGTTAAAAACGTGTTTTGATATGATTCAAAAGCCTAAATTGTAGTTCAAAGAGTCTATTTTTCAAAAAGTCTGGCCTCAAATGATTTGGAGTTTGGAAGTTGGTTAAATATTGGTTACAAGAAAAGTTGTCAAAACAGTAAATACGGGTCAGATTTAGGTCATGTTTAGGAGGGTAAAACCCTAACTTAAAGGTGGAATTAAGGTTAGCCAATCTACAGTGATTAAGTTCTATATGTATATAAAGAAACCCTAGAAGAAGAGCTTCTGATTGTGTGTCTAAGTAGGGTAATTAGGGCCATACTTTTTAGTGTGCAATCAGATCCGAATTGGGACAGTTTTGAAGTTGGATTTTATTTGGGATAGTTGCACAGGTAATGAGTGGTTGGGAATCACAAAGTAGTTAGTAAACTCATAAATAAACTTAGGTGATTTTTGGTATAATTTATGAAGGTCAGCAAGTAAGGGTTTTGAGTTAGTAAAGATACACTAAAATTCTGCATTTTTGAATAAATTGTAGTTAACTAGTGTAAAGTGTTAATGAGGTGGTTAAGGTTGGGCATGGTGTCGGGGTGACCCATGATGGTTAATCAATCCCTTAGACATCCATCATATGTGTGTTACATGGACTAGAGCTTTTAGCTTGGTCGGGTGTAACCGTGTTTATTTATTTGTATAGTTGCGTGATAGGAATTGGAAGTTGCGTTTTGAGCATTCAGATGAGTTACATAGTCCCACTTTTTACATTGTTTTAAACTTGGGATGGAAATGATGCAAGTGTTTAAATGAGTTTTGAATTCCTGTTATTATGTGTTAGTGTAAATGCATGGACTATTATGTGACTAATGTGCATTATGTGCTACATGTTTTGAGATGTGATATTGTTGTGTGGCCTAGTCAGGTGGATTACTTGAGGGTATCCATGGCCTGAGCTAGAGGGAAAGAGAGTTGGTATTATTCAAGGGCGATATGGGTCGTCTGCTTGGCGTTTGAATGATTTGATTTGATTTGATTGAATTGCATGTTAGCTTGTATGTTAGTTAGCATAATTGTCATGCAAAGCGTATTGTTTTATAATTGCAGGAATTGGTTAAATTGTTTTGGTAACGGATTGAATATGTGTGTCTGAAAACCTATGTTTCTCACCAACCATTGTGTTGACGTATAAGCATCATTTTCAGGTATTCAGCAGGATGAGTCTAAAGTTAGGAAAAGTGGCTAGATGGACCGTAGGCAGCTGGCGAAGTTTAGTTATCTAGATTTCGTATTTGTTTTGGATGATAAATGATTTTCGTTTTGCTTTGATAGGATGTTTGAATATTTGCATTGTCATGACATTGGCATGAACTGCCTTTATTTCAATGTCAGACGCCTTTTGGATTTTATTGATGTGTTTTGGGTATTTTCATGGCACTGCGTGTCTATACCTTGTATCTTTATGCATGTTTTAGTTTCTCTTATAGACGCCAAAGTGTTGTGATTATTTCCTTTCTCATCACGCCTCGCGTTTCCGCCTTGGCGAGGTGTGACAATTATGGTTGTCCATTTTAACCTATAATAAAATAGCTAGGAAAGAAAATGGTCAAATAGCCTAATACTTCGTATTCAGTAAACTGAATACGCCGTATTGATGATATAGTCGAATACGTTGTATTGGTTTAGAAAAATTTTATACGTCGTATCCAAGAAGATGAATACGCCGTATTGAGTGTTCGACTCAGAATGTTACAGCAGGCTATAACACAAAGCACACCAAACACACACATATGCTAACTATATAATACCGGGACAATTAAACACACAAATACCAATGCACATTATTATGTCAATTTAAACTAAACCTATAAACACTAATAAATAAGAATTATAAAAGCTTTCACTCCCGGCAGCGGCGCTAAAACCTGATGTGCTGTCGTGTAGAACAATTTATTTTGATTATCAAGTTTTATAGTTATATTTAGCTCGACAAACTAAAACAAACACTTTAACGGCTGTGTACCCCGATCAGGATGGAGTTTTACGGTATGTAGGGGTGTCGAACGATATGAGTGAAACATAATCCTTATTCTATCAGTATTTTTAATTATTTTAATTGTCTATTTGATTGGTTAAAACTTTGCTATTATAAGTTGTCTAATGATGTGGGGGGTTTTAGCCTAAGAGACTGGCACAAGTTTGGTGGTGACAAATATCAATTCAATACACAATAAACACAAAAGAAGAAAATCTCAAAAGATAGAAAATCGGTACAAGCAAATGATAGAAAAATGTATTAGCCTTATTAATCAGTTCAATGTTGGTTTGTTTGTTTTGTTAATGATTTACTTATCTGAAGCTGCATATCATTCTTAAGACTTAGCGACATCATTCCTAAGAAATAGGAAGATTTAATCCTATCAAATTAACGCATTCCGCATAAAGCAGCCTTTAGTTTAATTATTTTCTATCTTAAGGGAATCAAAGCAGTGGCGATTCTATTTAAAAAACCCTTTAGCAATGGGACTTTACCCCTTAGTGTTTGATGTGATTTATTTACTGGTAGTCCATATTCAATCTTTAAAAACAGTTAATTAGGCATGATTGCTGAAACATAAGGGTCACATACCCGGTCTAAACTAAGCTATATTCAAAGCAAAGACAAAATTATTTGTGATCCTATTGGTCAGTAACTTAAAAACACAATATGGGAGAGCATCTAGTATCTAGATTATTTTTAGGTATCACTAGACCCAGTTGAATGATAGGTCGCATATTCAATCACATAAACAAGTATGAGGTGATAAACATAATTAAACAATCAACGATAAATTAAGAAATCGATTTTAAAACAAACCAAACATTGAACTTTCATTAAGATGGCTAATACCCGAGGGTATTAGCCCACAACCATTGTAATTATACAAGCGTAATCAAACAATGAAAATCGAACGATTAAGAGAGTAAAAATTACACGATGTCTTCTATGGATTCGTGATCAATGCTTGACCTTGGTGGCTGATCTTCTCTTCTAAAATTTGTCTTTAATGAGTATGGTATATAGAATATGATATTGCACACTGAAAACTCATTTTTGAGTCTTCTATTTATAGTGTCTGAAAAAGACTCGATACGCCGTATCTGGCTAGGTCGATACGGCGTATTGGGCTGGATTCCTTGGAGTGCGCGCTACGTTCTTAATCAATCAGTGATATCTTTCCTAATTTACTTTATTTACTGTATCTTCGAATAGTTATCTTCATGGATACGGCGTATGTAAACAGAAGGGATACGCCGTATTAGGAATTGGTCAAACGCGTTTTCTTGTGAAGTCTTGGCGCTGATACGCTGTATCTCTTTTGTTGGATACGGCGTATGTAGTCAAAAATCAGCATTCTTTAAATGTCTTCGTTTTAGCTCTAAATTATGCGCCTTTTATCTTGTCTTCACAAAACACTCCTAAATTACTGCATTTATAAACTTTAAAGCAATTAAGTATCAAATAATGAAATAATGATATAAAAGTGGACAAAACAGATGGGATAAATGATATAATAAAGTGACGTTATTTTATTTCATCAAGAGGGTCATTATGCTAGCAACTACACAGTAAAGCCAGGGAAACAGGATGCTGCTTATCTTTAGAAACAAATACAGATTGCTCAAAAGGAAGAAGCAAGGATCCAACTCACTTCTGAGGAATTTGATCTCATGGCTGCTGCTGGTGCTTGTGAGGAAACTGAGAGAGTAAATGCGAACTGCACTTTAGAGAATAACTTGCAGCAAGCATCGACATCTGGTACTCAGTTTGACAAAGTTCCCTTCTATGACTCGGACAGATCAGTTGAGATACATCATTCTGAAAATTGTTATGATAATGAGATATTTAATATGTTTACTTAGGAAGAGCAGTATACTGAGCTACTCGAACCCATTTCAAAACCACACCAAGTTTAACAGAATGACGGTTATGTTATCCCTGATGCCTCTAGTATGGAACAAAGTAGGGGAACAGTAGATCAAAATCCTGCTACTGCTGAGGAAATACATGCTCATTTTGAATCATTATATAACAATTTAGCCACTGAGGTTGAAAATGAAAACTAGGTCAATCGCAATCTGAGAAACACTATTGCTGATTTGACCACTGAGCTTTCTAGATATAAGAGCCAAGAAAAATGTTTTGAAATCAATCAAGAAAAATATGACATACTTGAAAGGGGTTATCAAAAGTCTATTTATCAAGAACAATGTCTTACTAAAAGATAATTAACCTTCACTTAAGTTCAGGTAAACAAATAACGACTTTGAATAAGGAAATTTTAAATTTAAATAAACAGCTTTCAAAGGAAAAATCAACCGTTTCTTCTCTTCAAGAAGAAAAGAAAAGGTTGAAGTCTGATTTCAAAATACGCGAAGACGAGCTTCTTGATAAACAAATTCAACTTGAGAATAAAGTCAAGGAATTAGATAATATTTTGGTTAAAACGGGTCAATCGATTCAAACGATGCACATGCTTTCACCTAAGCCAGACTCGTTTTACCACACCAAACAGAAAATGGCTTTGGGTTATCAAAATCCGTTTTATCTCAAACAAGCTTAGCAGAAACAACAGAGTTTGTATAATGGCAAAGTTCTATTATAGAAGCATGATCCTCCGACTGTATATGATTCGGAGGAGACACTGGAACTTGCTTAAGAGAGTCGCCTAAAAATGAAACAATTAAACAAAGAAATAAAACCAGCAAATTATACAAAGATTAATCATCTTTTAGGGTTTTTAGTTTCTCAATCGGCCAAGTCACGTGAAGAGTTGTAATTTCAAATACTTCCAAAACGGCTAATGTTTCTAAAATAATTTCAATACCAAATGAAGATTTTTCGAACGATACTACACCAAGTGTTGCACGGAAATTCCTAAATGAGGTCAAAAGCACCATTGTGACTCTTCAACGTGTTGTCAAACAAAAAATTACTTTAGATATACACAGTTGGTCGTCCTCTGCTCACCAAGAGATTCACAAAATTGTAAAAGATGAAATTTTCCCTATCGTTAACCAAGTTGATGCTATAGTGCAAAATTCACTCCATGATCCTCCAACGAAGGCTCTTTGATTATAGTTTCTTGATAGTTTTGGACATTCTCCGATGAGATGATTTGTTTCTCCACATTTAAAGCATTTCCTTTCGCTTTTGCCATTTTTGTCATCTTTATGGATGACTTTCTTTCATCGTGTGGTTGTCTTACAAATCTTCCTCGTCTTTTGAAAAATTTCTTGAAGTCTCTCACGGCCATGGCGTATTCTTCGTCTTCACTATCGGAAGTCGAACTATTTTCATCACTAGACTTCTTTTTAGCCTTCAAGGCGAGAGGTCTATTTTGTTCTCTTTTGCCTTTGATCATTTCGAAATCTTTCATTATTATCACTTCATAAACTTTCAAGTTTCCAATAAGTTCATCAAGTGATAGTGATGTTAAGTCGTTCGACTCTTCAATAGCCGTAACCTTTGCGCGCCATTTAGGATGAAGTGCCTTAAGAAATTTCCTAACATAATTCTTGCTAAAAAAACTTTCATCAAGTGCTTTTAGACTAGTAATAATAGTGTTAAATCTAGCAAAAAGCATTATCTATCGATTTCTCTTTCGGAATCGTAAATTGTTCATATTGTTGAACAAGAAGATCTATTTTATTATCTTTGACTTGACTATTACCTTGGTGAGTGATCAATAAAGTATCCCAAATTCCTTTTGCGGTTTTATACATAAAAATTCTTTTATATTCTTTACGTGGTAAAGCATTATAAATTACTATTTTAGCTTCATAATTTTTTGCAAGTCTCTTTTTAAGATCGTCGCTTTGTTTATCAAAAGGTACAATTTTATCCTTTTTAGTTTCGAGATTATTTTGAATGGGAGAAAAATCACCATAGGTAATAATATGCCAAAGATCTAGATCTTTTGATTTCACATAAGTTTTGAATCTATTTCTTCAATAAATAAATCCATCACTTTCAAATAGTGATGGTCTTTGCATAGATTGTCATTCTAAATATTTTTCCGATTCCATAGATCGATTCAAGTTTTAAAATACTATTTATTTTAAAAATCTTTATTTTAAAAATCTTGTTTGACGTGGCTCTGATACCAATTGTGGAAAACTAGAAGGGGGTTGAATAGTTTACCGCGTTTTAATTTGATGTATAGTTTGTTTATAAAAACTTAGATTTGACTTTAAGTGATCTCAATATGTGCACAATATGAACAATACAACTAAGTAAATAAATAATAAATAAATATGCAAGACAAGAGATAAGAGTTAGAAAGATCAAACCACAACACAAGGATTTATAGTGGTTCGGTAACGAAGCACCTCTTCGCCCTACTCTACTCCCCGAGCACCAAACTCGAGAGTTCTCTTCACTATGTTAACAAACTCCCTTTATGCGGAGAAAACCGTACACAACTAAGCTTACACCGATTTCTGACACTAAGCCAAATGTCGAGTTCTAATCCTAGCTAGAACCAACCTATCACACCTTTTGTATTTTGAGGACTAAAATACTAACCGCACTACTTCACTTTAGTTGACCTAGACACTAACACGATCACACCGAACTAACTCTTCTTTCTATGATCACCACGATCTAACTACAATTTATATAATCACCTCGATCTAACTATTACATACTACAATACAATATACACAAATGATTTACAAGATATGATAAAATCGTAACAACGTTACGAGAACACAAACTAAACTATAATAATTCTTGACTTGATGATAAGAAGTATTATTCTCTTGCACTTGAGGAATTAAGCTTGAATCACTTGGAACCAAATGCTTAAGAATAAATTATTAAAGGATTGTAGGTAAGGTATAAACTGATTTTAGACAGAAAAGAATGAGTTCAAAAGGTGAGAAAATCGGTGGGGAACAGTCCAGTATTTATAGGCAAAGCTGAGAGCTTTTTGTCTGGCTGGCCCCCTTAGCTCATGTGTCGGCCCTCTTATCACTAAGGGGGCCACCCTTATATTTAAGGGGGCCGACCGGGCCAAGACGCTTCCTTTTTTGTCTTTCCAATGGAGGTGTTTTCTGGAACATTTCTAGCCGTTATAGGTAGAAAATTCGAATTCAAAATATTTATTTTGAATAAAACATTTCTTTTAAGTGTAAAAATATTTTGTAAAAGTTATAAAAATGTTTGCAACATTTTATAAAAAATGTGAGGTTGAATAAAAGTTCTTTTGATTATAAAATGCATTAAGCATTTATTTGTTCTTACCTTTAAGTGATTAATTTTTCAAAATGAAAATTTACTACTAATTACTTGTTTACGTTTAATTTTACATTGAGCGTTTTTACATTTTGTTATTATCAAAACGTAGAGAGGTCAAAAAATATTAATAACGTTTTTAGGCATTAAAACTATCAACAATCTCCCCCTTCTTGATGATTACAAAATCTAAACTCATTAAATGTAAAATTATTTTTAAGCAAGTATTTAGTGAGTTTTATTTCCATTTCTCCCCCTTTTTGTAGAATCAAAAAGGCTTCGTCGATGATTACGCGTAAAATTGACAGAATAAACGCTCCCCCTTGATGTGTGCTCCCTCTCGATCGAGGGCACCAAGGAATCAAGCTATGGTGACTTTGCTACAAAAATGAGTTAGAGGAACAATCTTTCTAACATATAGCAATGTAAAAAAAATATTTGAATATGGTGACAATAGATTTTAGCCAACCATCACAAACATCAATCCATTAAGCTCAACTATATATATGCATATAGGAGATAACTAACTAATTTGCCAATTGCTTATTTAAAAACATAGAATAAAAGTTCATTCATTCAAAATTATGTATAACACACAATCATACAACTAGCATGCATTAAAAGAAAATATTATGCTTAAGGCATAATACATTACACACAAATAGAAACTACAAAGGTCCTAATTTTCCTAGAATGCCATAGGACTTGCTTGCAAAAGGTTTGGTTGAAAATTATTTGAGACATTTAGTTTGGAGAGATTGATGGTGGTGGTGGCGAATTTGGTGGTGTTGGTTGGGAAAGCATGTGTTGGATATAGGAGAACGTATATTGAAGTTCTTCACTTAAGCCAATGATGAGTCTATGGTTGTGGATACAACACAAGCATGTTGCCCAATGTGCTTCAAGTAGATTCTATGAAATAGGATGACCAAAGATAGGTGGTGAGGGTATTGAAGGTGATGGAGTATTGAATTGGATGTCAAGTGGTGTTATTTGTGAAAGGGTGAGAGTGATGTTCATTGATCAATTTTTTTGAGTTGGAGGTGGTGGAGGTACTCTTAGAGGAGGATACATTGGTGAGTTCAAGTAGCCATTGGTTGATGGTGATGTGGAAGAAGTTGGTGATTTAAGTTTGGAATTAATGGAGCACGAAGAAGTGGCCACGATGGATGGAGTTTTTGAGGGTGCATTTGGGGCACTTGGTGATGAGACTTGATAATTTGGAGAAGGAGTTTTGGTGTTCTTATGAGTAAGGTCAATGAATATTTATTTTGGTGGAATTATGTTGATTCTTGGTCTTTTGGAAGGTTTGGAGGTGGAAGCTTTGGTGGATGCCATGGAAGTAATGGTGGTTGATGATGAATGAAGAAGATGATGAATTGGTAAAGAGAAATGAGACGCAATTTATTGGAAAAAGGTGGTTTGGAAATGGTGTAACACCTCCATTTTCATATATCTCAGCGGAAGGGTCCTTTGGGGTGCTACGTATTAATACAATAACTCAAGCATAGAAAACGACTCGAAAA
>BQNB010164248.1:0-14353 GCA_026074375.1 Tanacetum coccineum
ATTGCTAAGTTACCTCATCCTACCACCGTCAAGGGTGTTCAGAGTTTTCTCGGTCGTGCCGGTTTTTACCGACGATTCATTAAGGATTTTTCCAAAATTTCTCGACTGATGACTCATCTTCTTGAGAAGAATACTCCGTTCATTTTTTTTGATGAATGTATTCAAGCTTTTCAAACGTTAAAGAAAAAACTTACTGAAGCTTCAATCTTGATTTCCCCAGTCTAGGACCTACCCTTTGAGCTTATGTGCGATGCAAGCGACTTTGCCATAGTTGCAGTCTTGGGGCAACATCATGAAAAACACTTTAAGCCTATACATTATGCTAGTAAAACAATGAACGAGGCGGAATCGCATTACACTACGACAGAGAAAGAAATGTTAGCCGTGGTGTATGCATTTGAAAATTTCTGATCTTACCTCATCTTGAACAAAAGCGTAGTGTATACGGATTACTCCACCTTAAAATATCTCTTTACTAAAAAAGATTCCAAGGCGAGATTGCTCCAGTGGGTTCTCCTCCTTCAAGAGTTCGATTTCAACGTAATTGACACAAAAGGAGCCGAGAATCTCGCGGCCGATCATCTTTCCCGATTAGAAAATCCTTATGAAAATGTGCTTGACCCAAAGGAGATAAATGAAACGTTTCCTCTCGAGACACTTAATATGGTGACTTTTCGTGGTGACTCAAGTACCCCGTGGTTTGCCGATTTTGCAAATTACCACGCGGGGAATTTCATTGTTAAAGGAATGTCGTCCCAGCAGAAAAACAAGTTTTTCAAAGACGTTAAACACTACTTTTGGGACGACCCCTTCCTATTCAAAATTTGTGCGGACCAAATGATCCGGCGGTGTGTGCACGACAAAGAAGCTCTCGACATCCTCGAAGCTTGCCACAATGGACCCACGGGGGGACATCATGGTGAAAATATCACCGCCAAAAAGGTCATGGTAACCTATGCTTATCCATAGTAGTAATATGTAGTAATGAATAAGTGTTTTTTGTTGTGAGGAGGTGTGCCTCTTCCATTCTCGTTTGCTTGTGTTTTTGTGATTGTCCAGGATTGTCCCGGATTTTTGAAGTCTCTCGTACTCGCGGTTTTGTCCTTCGTTCACAAGAGCTTCAAATCCTTAGCTTCATTTAGGAAACCCAATATCCAAATATTATCGACTGACGTTTATCTTTAAGCATACTTAATAAACGGCTTAGGATTTACGTAGAGACCCTTCTTAAAACATTGAGGACAATGTTTAGTTCTAGTATGAGGGGATCTAACGATTTAATTGTGCTTGCGGTCGTTGTTTTCATGTAATCCCGTTTTCACCACCAAAATTTCAAAAAAATTAAAATTTTTCAAAAATAAAATAAGTGTTTTGTCATAATTTTGACTTTCCTGCTGGGTAGAATAAGAATAAATTTTGACTTGATCGAGCATGTTGAGCTCTAGCTTGTTCCTTAACTTTTAGACTAAGCGTTCGTGAATCTTCACGAAGAACGAAAAATGATAGAGTTAAGTATGAGTTGGATGCTAAACAAGGATTATTTAGAAATCTTAAGAGCTCATGTATGTAATTTGTGGCCTTTTCTCCCATAAGCTTCTAACCGGACTAATAATACGTGCTATTTTTGAAAACTAAACTTAAATCAGCAATTTCTGAAGTATATTCATTATCAATAATTATGTTTTTTTATGATACCACAATGAAGTATATTCGTTATCAATAATTACGTTTTAGAAATGAAAATTTGTACCATGGTATTATATGTTAAAAAATGAAAAATTTTAAAATGTAATTTTAAAATTACGTTTTAGAAAACATAAGTATACCACAATGATTTGATTGTGCCTACAGCCGTTGTTTTCATGTAATCCCTTTTTTACCACAATGAAGTATATTCGTTATCAATAATTATGTTTTTTTTACCATCAAAATTCATTTTTTTAACATATAATACCACAATTTCTAAAACGTAATTTTCTCTATATCATGGTATTATATGTTAAAAAATTGTGGTAATAATAATTATAAATTGTGGGCTGATAAAAGTTTGCTGCATCTTGCCGGCTCACAACCGATGTTGCAGCCTTCTAAAAAGTCGAGGATTTCCTTAAGAATGAATAATTATATTAAGTGTAGTAAATGTGAGTTAATAAATATAGGGAAAATCTCTTTTTATTAAATTTATATATGCTTTTGAAATAAGACTATTTTATTTTATGTTTTTCTAAATAAGCTATGTATATACGGGAAACCTAAGAGTTTTTTGAAACCAAAGGTTCGTGAGTCCCGATACTAGTCTCTGTGGGGTGTCAAAAGCCTCGTCACTTAGCCGCAAGGTTGGGATGTGCCGAGACGAAAGTCGCTACATGGGATGATCTCACCTTCAAACTCATTATTCTCGGGTGTAACGTGAAACATAGAATTTTGCAAAACATTGATCCATGGTTGAAATTCAAAATGGCACATTCATCTAAGATATAATAATTGTCAGGAGTGAAAAGTTCACAAGTTGCAAATATGAGTAGTGTTAGCATCTTAACTGATATTTAACGGTGATTTCGTTTTAAGCTTGGTTTGGGACAAGTGAGAAGTCAGGGCCGATGAATTTATCCTTTTTGGGGCATTTTCGGATCGAAATGCATCTTATTCTATGATCCCTAACGTTTATGAAAATAACGAAAGTCAAATAAGTTAGTTGCTAAAAAAAATGAGAAAATAGGAAAAATACAAAATATTAGTAGGAATAAGTGTATATCTTTAAGAATGGTAAAAATGGGGCTTTTCAAACCTATTGATTCTTTAATTCACCTCGATGAACACTTAGCTACTTTTCGAGGTAATAAGTCGAGGGGGATCGAGATTCTTATTTTTCTTAAGTGTTTACTTATAGCATTGCGTGAGGACACGGCAAAAGTTTGCCTGATCTTGTCGGCTCAAATCCTAGGTTGCAGCCTTCTAAAGAAAGCCCATAGTAAGAATAATAATCCGAGGCTGATAAAAGTTTGCTGCATCTTGCCGGCTCACAACCGATGTTGCAGCCTTCTAAAAGGTCGAGGGTTACGATTGCATCAATGTTATGTTTAATGTTAAGTGTGAATTAATAAATGTAAGATCTCTTTTTGTTAAATTTAAATATGCTTTTGAACTTTGACTATTTCATTTTAAGTTTTTCTAAATAAGCTATGTGTAAACGGGAAGCCTAAGAGTTCTTGAAACCAAAGGTCCGTGAGTCCCGATACTAGTCTCTGTGGGGTGTCAAAAGCCTGGTCACTTAGCCGCAAGGTTGGGATGTGCCGAGACGAAAGTCGCTACATGAGATGATCTCGCCTTGAAACTCATTATTCTCGGGTGGAACGTGAAACATAGAATTTTGCAAAACGTTGATCCATGGTTGAAATTCAAAATGGCACATTCACCTAATATGTATAATAATTGTCGGGAGTGAAAAGTTCACAAGTTACAAATATGAGTAGTGTTAGCATCTTAACTAATATTTAACGGTGATTTCGTTTTAAGCTTGGTTTGGAATAAGTGAAAAGTCGGGAACGATGAATTTATCCTTTTTTTTGGGCATTTTAGGATTAAAATGCATCTTGTTCTATGATCCCTAAAAGTTATAAAAATAACGAAAGTCAAAATATGTTTTTTTTAGTTTGTTGCGTAAAAGAAACAGTACAAAATCGGAGAGAGAGAAAACGAAAAAAAAAACAAAAATAATGTGTAGGAATAAGTGAACATACATAGCTTATTTATGTTTTTAAAATTTATATGACCAAGCCTTCTGTGCCAGAGCATTGATTCATCTAATGTAGCCTTTGCAACAAGACAAGTCAAACTTTCTTTAGGAATAATGTTCTTCATATCAAAACTGTACATATTGTCCCGATGGTATGTGTTTAATTACACATACCTTTGACCACTAAAAACGGACTTAAATGACAAAAAACGTACCAAAAATACATTGTATTTGTATGTTTTCACTTATATTGTGCAGGTAACGGATAATCAAGAAAAGGACAAAAAAAATGAAACCAAAATGACAAAACCGAGCACGAGAACAGAAAGAGCGTGAAGAGAAGTCAAAATCAAAGCCAAAAGTCAAAAAGTCAAAGTCAAACTCGAAGCCGTAATCGAATAAAAACTTAATGGGCCTACCCTTACCCATCTAATGGGCCGGGGCAGCCCATTAAGTGTTTATATAAAGACTATTTCACTAAAAAGGCCCAAAGACCCTTTTTATTAATACTCGGCCCAAACAGCCTAAACACTTGGCCCAATTCCATCAAAACACTTAACTGTGTTAAGTGTTAAAACCCTTAACATTGTTAAGCCTGTTAGCACAAAGGACGAACCATGCAACAACATTATACAAGTTCAAGGGTTGTTATTGCCAATTCCCCAAAATAATTACACCACAAGGACTTAACTTGCAATCACATTTAACAAACTCAAGGGCCAAAGGTATAAAACTCCCAAACCTTCACCCCTGTCTTTACACCAAAACAGATATAAAAACAGAGAAACTCCCTTTCTTGCCAAAACCCCCAACCTTACTATTTCAGTGTCTTTTCCCCTCTCACCCGTGCAATAACACAACACAACTCATTAAAAACCTTAACCCCACACCTCACATGGGTTTGCCACCTTGGAAATCCCATAAAACACCATTGGTCAAGGGACACGACAAGGAAATAAAGGGCCATGATCAAAGACCTTTGGTTCTACTCAAATTGGAAGGCTTAGATTAACTCTGGACTCTATCACACAACAAAAACACTCTCAATCCCTCTCAGCAAAGAAACACAAGAAGAAGAGACAAAGGATTCAAGGCCTAGAACCTTCACGAGATTATTATATATAGGTCCATTTGTAAGCCTTTAGGGCAAGTAGTTACTTAGTTTTTAACCTAGCATTTTTATTTTCAGCTTATTTAGTTTAACTTGTAATGTTTTGAAGTTTAATGAAATCTAAGTTTGTTTCTTAAAAATCTGTTTTAAGCTCTGTTGTTTTCTAGTCTTGACTATGTTTCAAAAGCCTTAATAAGCTCTTATAAGCTCTTAATCATACACATAAGTAATCTGTTTTTATCTATATAAAAAGCACTTAAGGAAATTTCATAAAAATCTCAAAAGAATCTCTCCTCAAAATACCACAGCTTATTTTTGGATGATAAGCCAGAAATGATGATAAGCCAGAAATGGAAGGGCTTATAGACCTCACTAGCTTGTTTTGTTTTTAACAAGCTAGAGCTTGTAGATTGCTAATTTCACCCTGTTTAGAGCAAGGGTTTGGTAAGTTTCACTTTTTTATTACTATAGCATTGCTTATTTACTGCTTATTTGTGCTTATTTATGCTTATTACTGCTTATTTATGATGTTTAGTGCTTAAAATGCTTAGCTTCTAGTTTAAATTTGATTTGTGCAAAATTTGAGTTAAGACTGTTAGTTTTAAGTTAAAACTGTTTGATTAAGTGTAGCTTAGTGCTTATCATTGGTTGAAATCTACTTATAAGGGCTTAATATTGTTTATTGATAATCTTTTTTTAACCTTTAGCTTAAATCGCCTTAATCTAGCTTAAAATAGGTTTTTAATGCTTAAAGGGGTGTTTGGCATAAGCTTAAAATGGGTCATATTGGTGTTTTCATTGGGTTGGGTCACTAAACCATTTTTAACAAACTAAATTAAGTAGTGTTAAGCTGTTTTCAAAGGTACTTAAAGTTCAAAACTCAATTTGAAGGTCTTAGGTAGTTAATGCTTAAATCTGTGGTGATTTAGCTTTTTAATACTGCTTATTAGCTTTGAATTTGGATTAGGTGCTTATAGTGTTGTTTTCATACATGTTTTAGTGTACAAATGCAGTAGAAATAGTCTAGTATAGTTTGCATAATTGTCCAAGTTTGTTTTTACCAAAATCTGTCAATTTTAACCAAGTGTTGAAAAGAAAAAAAGAAGAAACAGCTTTTTCATTTAGTATTTCTGGCTTATTCTTTATTTCAAAATGGTTTTTGATTGATGATATGTGTTCCTTGATGTCCAAAATTAATCTGTTTGTAGGTTTGAGATCCATAAGGATTTGTTAGAGTGCTTATTTTTAAGTTCAAAAGTGCCTGTGTGGGCTGTTTGTCTAAGTGTTTGATGCCCATTTGCTTATTTGCTTTTTCAGCACCTTACTGCTTATTTTACTTGCTTATTTTTTTCTCTCATTTGCTCAATAGGTGTAGTTTAATATCTAGGTTGGCTTATTTCGCTTTTTCATTAGCTTATTTAGTATAGAAAAGCTTAACAGTTTAGCATTTAGACTTAGTGTAAGATAGGGTTTAACTGTCAACCTTTGCAACTTATTTTCGTGCTTATTTGTGATTTATAAAAAAGGTGCCTTTGTTAAAGTTGCTCATTCTTAGCTTATTAAAAAAGTTGTAAAAAAAATGAAAAACCAAAACGTTTAGGAAGGGGGAAGTCCCAAGTGAGCCAAAGCTCGAACCTGGGACCTCAACCCCTTCAACCAAACGTTTTACACACACACTCCACTAACACTAGCACCCTTGGGATTTTTCTGTCAACTCTTGCACCATCAATTCTCTTATCAACTTTTTGAGCCCATTTTTATTTTATAAGCCGTAGCTTATAATAAGCTTTTCTGAGCTTATTTGATAAGCTGGTATCACTAGCTTATTTTTCCTAGGTTTTTCACATCATTTAGGACATTTGCTGATTTTTTCATAATTTTTAATACTTATTTGCTACTTTTTTCATTTTTCGTAGATTAAATTTTTAGAAAGTAAATTAAAAATAGTAAATTAATTTAAAAAAATACAAAAAAATAGTTTTTAGTTTTAGAATAAATATTTTTAGGGTTACATGTTTTAAAATTATTTTTACCACTTTTAGATTTTAATTTCCATTTTTAGCTTTTTTAAATTAGTTTAATTAAATAGAATTTTATTATAAAAAAAATAGTTAAAAGTAGTTTTTTGAGTTTTTATCACTTTTTAGACTTTTCTAAAGTAAAAAATCATTTTTTGGAATTTTTAGGATTTAATTTGCTAATTTCTAGAATTTTAAATAGATTAAATTAGTTTTTAATTCATAAAAGATTATAAAAAGCCAAAAAAATGTAAATCTTTTTTAGAAAATTTTCTTTTGTCATTTTTGAGGTTTACATGCAAAAATTTCTTGTGAAGGGTTTAACTTTGATATAGTTGATAATTTAGCTCATTTTTAGGATTTTCCGTTTGCATTCTTAGTATAAATTAGTATTGCCTTAATTGTTTTTAGTGTAAATTGCATTTAATTTTTGGTAGAATTAGAAAACCAATCAAACATCTTGTTCCATTCAATCATCGATTATCAAACCGTCTCGACTTTTCAATTCACTCATCGTTGGAAAAAATGACCCGGAAATCATACTCCCGGATTTTCTACATTGAGATTTTTTATTCTTCTTATATATTTATATATTTATTATATTTAATATATATAAAGGGTTGAGTTTCTCATTGTCATTGTGATTAGAGATAGGCTTAAAGCTGTTAGAGATCGTCAGAAGAGCTACGCAGATAATAGAAGGAAACCTTTAGAGTTTCAAGTTGGTGATCCTGTAATGTTGAAAGTCTCACCTTGGAAAGGTGTAGTGCGGTTTGGAAAGAAAGGAAAATTAGCTCTAAGACTTGTATGACCTTTTGAGATCCTCGAGAGAATTGGTCCTGTGGCATATAGGTTAAGATTACCTGAAGAATTGAGTAGTGTGCATGACACGTTTAATGTGTTAAATCTAAAGAAGTTTTTAGCTGATGCAAATTTGCATGTGCTGTTGGATGAGATTGAGGTAGATAAGACCTTACGTTTTGTAGAAGAGCCTTTAGAGATTATGGACCATGAGGTTAAAACTCTTAAGCGTAGTAAATACCTGTTGTGAAAGTGCGATGGAATTCCAAGCGTGGACCAGAGTTTACCTGGGAACATGAGGATCATATAAAGACTAAGTATCCCTAGTTGTTTGAGAATGCTATTGTCGAGACTAATGGTTAAAATCTCGGGACGAGATTTCCAAAAGGAGGGGATACTGTGACAAATGAGATTTTAGCAGGTTAGTTAAAGCCTGTATAATTCAGTTTATGTGTGTTATTATGTGTTTTATGTGTTTTATATGTGTATGAGATGGAAGTACATGAGTGATGAATCATGGTACTTGTGGAAATGAAATCATTTGAAAGCTTTGTGTAGTTTCAAATGTCGTGTACGTACTATGTATATGTAATTCATAGTATATATATTAGTTTAGTATTTTATAGATTGTAGAGTACTTTCTATTTCTAAAATAGTTAGAATCGAAGGTTAGTTTGAAAACTAGTTAGAAAATTCAAAGTTTAGCAAAATAATTAAAGATTTTTACTTAGAATTAAAGTAAATGTATAATAAATAAATAAAAGAAAAAAAATATAATTAAAAGGGTGGTTGTGTGGATCGGCCAAACAAGGGAAGAAAAAAAAGGGAAAGAATCCCAATTTAATTACAACTTGTTTTTGGTAATTATCTTTTCCTAAGCCTATAAATACAAATCATAACTTAATCAAAAATCACTTTTTTTCTCCTCTCCTCTCTCCTTGGCAGGTCAAACAACACAAAGAACAAAGAGAAACCCAAAAATTTTTAGGGTTTTGATTTTCAAGAGTTAAAGTAATATTTTCTAAATCTTTTTTCAATTCAATTGATTTTATTTAACGTAACAATCATTAAAGATGGATTAGGTTATTGTAAATAATCTGTAATTAAGAGGTTTTGATCATCAAAAATCGTTTTAGGGTAATAATTAGGGTTATGGGTAAGTTAATTAAGGTTAATTATGCTAAATTCAGAATAGAAATCTGGGCAGAATTTTAGGTCATCTTGTGAGAGCCATATCTCGGTCATACGGATAGCTTTTAATGATTTTCTTGAGCCTAAAATTAACTAAAGAGAGTCTACTTTCCAACCCAAGTGGTTTCATGAATTAAAAGTTAGTGGAAGTTAGTCAAATTAATCAAACAAGATTTGTTGTCAAAACTGAGTTTTCGGGGCAGATTCTGAGTTGTGTTTGTGAGGTCAAAAACCATATCAAAACGTCTTTTTAATTAATGGGCTTGCTACTGTAGCAAGTTCAAGATGTTTATGATTTTTGTAGAAATTTTGTAGAATTTTCCTAATGTTTAAATGGGTCTGCTCAAGCTAAACCTTTTGAAGGTCGAATCAGGTCAAATTCTGGACACTTTGTGATGTTGAATTTTTATAAAATGGTTACACTCACTATTATTTTTATCCAAAAATCATAGAAGCTCACAACTCATTGGGGAGCTATGAGATGTGAGGAGAAGAACCAATTAGATGTTTAAGTATTTTATTTAGAGTCATCTTGTGACTATAAAAACTGAGTAAAAAGCAGAAAGTTGAGAAGTAAAGTTTGTGGGTTAATAAATTTTTAAACTAAACAATTGGCAGTTAGAATTTAGAATTAACAATTTTACACTAAACAAGTTGAAGGTTAGAAATACTAAAAAGAATAAAGATTAAACTAATCACTCCTTGGCAACGGCACCAAAAACCTTGATGTGTCGTTGTATAGGTGTTATTTATGATTATCAGGTTTTACATTTATATTTAGCCGACTAACCTAAAGACAACACTTTAACGGGCAGAGTACCCAGTCAAGATGTAGCTTCACGGTAAGTAGGGTGTCGAACACTAAGAGTGAGAGTTAACCTATTATTCTATCAGTATTTTATTCTATCTAGATTAGTCTAATTACTGGTTAAACCTATGCTATACATATTTACTAGAGGTAAAAGGAGGGTTTTCAGCCTGAGAGACTGGCACAGGTTTATGGTGACAAATATCAATTCTAAGCACAATACACACTATAGAAAATAAACACAAGACAAAAGAGCGGAACGAGCCAAATAATAGAAAACTGTATTAACCATGTTAAATCTGATTAAATGCTAGTTTGATTAATTAGTGCAATGGCTGCTTATCTCGAGGCGGCATATCATTTTTAAGACTTAGGCAGTACCTTTTCCTAAGACCTAGACACAAACAATCCTGTCACGATTAACGCATCCGCATAAAGCATCCCATAGTTTAATGTTAGACCCAGTATTATGTGAAGTGATGGTCACTAAGACTCCCAAACCTTGTATTAGTCTATTATATGTTCCCAGGAATTCTATAATGCTAATTGGGCCTAGTTACGGGATTTAAGCCTATTAGATATCAAGCCCGACATTGGAAGCCCTCTTAGACCCAAGGTCGGCCCATGTACACAACTATATAAAGCCATCTCCAAGTGTGGAAAGGGGGTTGCTCTATTTTTTTCTCTTTTATTGATGTAACCCTTTTCTTTGTTTTTACTTTCTCTCTCTATAAACTTTCTCTCTAAACCTACTAGCAATTTATGTGTTCTTGATTGTGAATTGATAAGCTAACATGTGGTGTGACAACCATGACTTGAGCAGGTTAGTCAAACTATCAGTGTTGACTTATGTATCTGTTTCAATAAATGGGTTTATGTGTTAATATTGTTTATATGTGTTTAAATGTTGTTGTGATGGGATATGTGAGATTTGATAATCAATCCATTGAGCGTGATCGTCTCATTGTGATTGGATTTGTGTTGGATTTTGTCGAGTTCATTTCGTTCACTTTTAGTGATAAGGAAATGATTTTGGTGATTGAAGCGGTTTCACGTTAATTGTGTAAGTAATTATACGTATATGTATTTTTGTGTTAGTAATATTAGGATAAGATTAGGTTCTAGTAGTTAGAATATGAAAGAAATGAAATTCATTTTTGGAAAGTTATGGTTAATAAAAATAAAAAGTTTTATTTTTAAAAATCTAGTAAATTGCGTTTAAGCAAAAAGGTATGCGCAAGCAAGCTAAGGTTTTTATAAAAACTTAAGGTAATGTTAATAATTAAGTAATTAATAGATAAATAAAAAAAATAAAAAAATATAAATAAGGCCAATCGGCCGGTTTTTAGGATAAAAGAAAAAAAAGAAAAACAAATCTTACTCTAATTAAAATGGTAAAAGATATCTATCATAAACCTTTTTGTAAACCTTATAAATAACCAAAGAAAAAAATAAAAAACCCTTCTCCCCCTATGTTTTTAATTGTCCGAAAATGGGGGGGGGGGGGGGGGGGGGGGGGGGGGGGGGGGGGGGGGGGGGGGGGGGTATATGTGGTTTTTTATATTTTTATTTATTAGGGGGGGGGGGGGGGGGGGGGGGGGGGGGGGGGGGGGGGGGGGGGGGGGTTTTTTTTTTTTTTTTTGGGTTTTGGTGTTTTTTTTTTTGGGGGGGGGGGGGGGGGGGGGGGGGGGGGGGGGGGGGGGGGGGGGGGTGTTTTTTTTTATTTTGTTGTTGGTTTTTGTTTTTTTTGTGTGTTTGTGGGGGTGATGTGTGTTTTTTTTTGTGGGGGGGTGGTGGGGGTGGGGGGGGGATTTGAGTATTGGGTTGTGTTTGTTGTTGAAGGGGTGGTTGGTATGTGTTTTATGGTTGTTGGTGGTGTTGTGTTGGTGGGGGGATTTATGAGGTTGGTTGGTGTGTTGTTAAGGGTTTTTTGTGGTTGGGGTTTTGTTGTTATGTGTGGGGGTGGAGTTGGGGGTGTGTGAGTTTGTTTTTGTGGTTTGGGGGGATTTTTTGTGGTGGGTGTTTGGCTGATAACTCAATGATGGTATACTTTGTCAAGTTTCCGGTGTCTATGATGTAGCTCAGAGAGTCTAGTTTCCATAACATCCGTCCTTTAAGGTTTTGGAGATCGGGAAAGTCAATCAAAACGTTGGTTGCAAGAAACGTTTTCAAAGCAGTAAATACGGGTCAGATTTAGGTCAGATTACGAGGTATAAAACCCCCACTTAAAATTCTAATTTAACTTAGCCTTTCTACAGGAGTTTATTTCTATGTGTCTATTAGAAATCCCCTAAAGGAGAGCTTCTGATTTGGAGTCTAAGTATGATTTTTAGGTCTAAACGTTTTAGTGTGCAAACAGATCCGAATTGGGACTGTTTTGAAGTTTGATTTTCTAGGAGTACTTTGTGCATGTAAATGGTCTCGTTGGTAAACATGAGGTAGTTAATAAACCCATAAATGATCATAGGTGTTTTTTTGTAATGATTATGAGTCATTAAGTGTAGAGGTTTGATTAAGTTAATCACGTATAAATTCTTCAGTTTTTGAATAAATTGTGACTAACTAGTAAAACTTGTTGACGAAGAGGTTAAAGTTTAGATATGATGTCGGGGTGACCATAATGTTTAATAAAAACACCTTAGACATCCATCATATGATTGTTACATGTGCATTAAGCTTTTGGCTTAGTAGCGTGTAACACGAGTTATTTTGTTGTTTAGATTTGTGCTAGTTGTTTGTGAAGCTTTTTGTTGGAATCTTTTGGAAAGCTAAGCAAAGGTGAGTTTTATAGCCCCTTTTTCTCATGTTATTTTGGGGTGAGAATGATGCTTGTTGTCGTGTTAAAATATTTTTAAGCTTGTTGTAGTTATGTGTATTGGATCGTGGGCACGTTCCGTCCCGTTGTGTTGCGATATGATATGTTTGGTATTGTGGATCCCAATATGCAAAACGAGGTGTGACGGTGGTAAGACTGCGTGAGCTAATATGAGGCCATGTAGCGCACATATGTAGTTGATATGATTGTGGATCGTGGGCACGTTCCGTCCCGTTGTTGTTAATTGTTGTCATGAATTGTTTTGGTTATTGCAACAGCTAATTGAAAGTTTATTTTTGGGATATTGTTGTATGTCGTAAACCTATGATTCTCTCTCAACTTTATGTTGACGTTTTAAGCATCATTTTCAGGTGAGCTTAATGGTGCTAAGATAGAGCGAAGTGGCTAGAAGAGACTGTAGGATGCTTGGTGTTTCTTTATGCTTTCTGTTTGAATAAATGCGTTTGCATGAATTGTTTAGATTATGTTTTGCATGTCATTTATTGACGAGACCTCTTTCTCATTAATAAAGACACCATTAGGTTTTGGGTATTGTTATGACACTTTGTGTCTTTGCTATACTTTAGTTTTCATTTTAGTATTCTCTATATAGACACCATGTGTTGTGATGATATCCATTCTTGTTTACACCTTGCGTTTCCGCCTTGGCGGGGTGTGACAAATTGGTATCAGAGCCTTTGGTTATAGAGAAGTAGGTGGTTGAGCCTAGACTATAACCTAGGGGTCCTTCATGTAGATGCATTTAGGGCTTAAGTGTTTAATGCTATAACTGCTATGCTTCCCCTCTATTTTTGCATAGCTTATATATTTTATATTTTGCTAAGTTTTCATTTAGTTATTTTGTCTACCATTATTTGATATAATATGTATTACTTTCTTAGTATTTTAGCTATGTTTTTCCCTCACCCATAAGAAGTCTCGTTGGGGAACCGTTTTCCCAACTGTACTTAAGCTTTATAAGGAGCCTCTTGTGGAACCGAAGGAGATAGAATAGTTGATCGTTTGTCGGATGCACGTAATAGGGCTGGACCCGCAGAGTCGGGTGATTCTTGCGGAGGCAAAGTCAAACCTAAGCGAGGCCAAGCATAAGTTTATCCCGTCCTTTACCCCGTCATGTTGTTATTGATTATTTCTTTTGGATATTTTGTATTTTGGAAGTCGTTGCGAGACTTTCGTTCCTTTATGGCGTTTCGATCTTATTTTGATATAAGTAAGTAGTCATTTGATGAAGCATCATTTATGTGTTAAGTTGGAGTGGTTTAAGATGTGCAATGTGGAATATGTGCTTATATGTGAATTGTGATTAATATTGGTGATCTTGGAAGTAAGTACACGTGTGAAAGGAGGCACTTATAATTATGGTGGCCAACATAATTATAAAGGCATCACACACGTAGACTTGTGACCATGATTGCATTTATTTGTGTTTGAATGTAAGGTGGTAGTGTAATAATTTTTTATATATATGTGTATTCATGAGAAGGATGGTGGTATGAGTAGAGAAATTATTCTCTTAACCTAATTGAAGGATATGTTAAGTTGAGTTGTATAGATAGTAAGTTTCCCTTATATCTAGTATATGTGGATACCTAGTATTGCTATTATAGAGGTTGCTCATTTGCTCGGTTGTTTGTTCGGATTTCCTAAGTCTAAGCTTAGCATCCTGGTATGTGCTATTTTACACATACCTTTTACCTTGTAAAACAAACCCAAAAGGCCAAAAATATAATAAAAATGGCAAATATATGCTTGTTTTGTGTTTGTGTATGTACATGTACGGATATTAAAGAAATGGACAAAAATCAAAGCAAAAACGGAAAAAGCCAAACACGAGAAAGAAAGAGTGCACAAG
>BQNB010164251.1:0-12260 GCA_026074375.1 Tanacetum coccineum
TATATATGACACAAGTATTTATAGTGGTTCGGCTACAAGGACTCCTTCCTTGCCCTGCTCCACTCCTCGAGTCACCTACTCGAGAGTTCGTAATCACTATGTCCATAAGCTTCTTAAATTGGCGGAGAAGCCTCACAACGTTGCTTACCCTTTATCCGGTACTAAGCTAAATACCGAGTCCTAACATGGAAGAACCAACCCTATGTCGCCTACCTTTTATTCGGTACTAAGCTAAATATCGAGTCCTAATGTGGAAGAACCAACCCTACATAGTTTACCCTTTATTTGGTACTAAGCTACATACCAAATTCTAACATAGTGATGACATCAAATAACGTCACTTTTATAACATCATTAATACCTATGTTAAAAAACCCATTTTTTTATGATTAATGCAGAATGTTACTTTAATTCGTTTGTATTTGAGAATTGTAGTAATTATGGAGTACTTGGTGAAGACTAGCAAAAAGGCACGCATTCTGGAGCTTAAACGAAGACATTTGAAGAAAATGACTCTGACATCCTATACGCCGTATCCATCAAGGAAGATACGACGTATCTGTGCCTGCACTTCACAAGAAATCACGAAGACTCAAAGACCAATACGTCATATCTAGGAGAACTCCAAACGCCATATTCAATTTAAAGTAATAAAATATTCTGGAAGATATCGAACGTGGTCCCTACTCCAAGAAACCCCCAATACGCCGTATCCAAGTCTTTTGATACGCCGTATCAACCAAATTCAAGACTCTATAAATAGAAAAACCTAAAATGGGTTTGTAAGTGTTCTTGAATCATATTTTGATACCTTAACCAACAAAATCGATTTTTAGAAGACAAGAAAAGCAGAAGAGGTCAAGCAAAGCTATCAATTCTATAGTGAAATACTTTGTAATCTCCTATACTCTATAATCGTTCGATTTTTGGTATCAGACGTTTAACTCATTTAGTTTTACCTAGGTTGAAATTATTACTCCTTGTATTGGATTAAATGAATGTTTGAAGGCTAATAACCATAGGGATTAGCCATTTATTAATGAAGAGTTGAATGTTTTGGCTTTGTTTACCTCGAATGCTTAATTATTTTGATTTCTGTTTATGGTTATCAAATTAATACTTGTTTACGTGTTCTGTATGCAGACCTAAACAAATTCCAACTGGATCGATAGATACCGACCAAACTTTACTTGATGCCGGGTTGGCTCTCCAAATAGTGATTTATATATCTAGACCAATAGGATCACAAATAATGGACCTATCAACCTCCTTTGATTAGTGAGATTAGTTGGACCCGGCAGGTGACCCTTGGGATCAACGAGTACGTTCTTAATCAATTGGTAAAGACTTGGCCAGTGGACTACTAGTATATAAATTGCAATTAAGTAGTAAATGGGTAAAGTCTCTATGAGCTAGGGTTTAACAAGATCACCATTGCTTTAACCTCTAAGATAGATTATAATCAGCAAATATGATGCTTTATGCGGATGCGTTTAATTGTGATAGAATTCTACATGTCTATATCTTAGGAAGAAGTAACGCCTAAGTAGTAAGAATTATAATTACCCCCTTAGATAAGTAGTCAATGCACTAATAGACAAACCAAATTCTCTAATTGGATTAATCACGGTTAATACAATATCCTTATAATTGGCTAACCGCTCTTCTTTCTTTGTATGTCTCTTGCGTGTGTTTTATTGTGTCTTAAAATTGATCTAAAGTCACACAAGAAACCAGTTCCATTCCTCTTAGGCTGAAAACCCCCTTTATCCATTAGAATTAGGATTAACATAGGTTTAGCATATGTTTAACATAGAATAGAATTAACATAGTTTAAATTAACTTAGTTTAGTTAACCAAAATATTGATAAAATAAAAGATTAGTTCTCGCTCTTAGTGATCGACACCCTACTTACCACGAAACTCCATCTGATCGGGTACACTGCCCGTTAAAGTGTTGTTTTAGGTAAAGTCGGCAAAATATAAATTTAAAACTTGAATACTCTAAAATAAACCCTACACGACAACACAATCAAGTTTTTGGCGCCGCTGCCGGGGAGTGAAATTTTAATCTTGAATTTTATTTAATATTTTGGTTTTTAACATTAGATTAATCTAACCCCTAGGATTAGTGTAATTTAGATAAGTGTAAAATTTTGTAAAATTTTTTATATTTGTTTTTAATTGTTTGCTTGTTTTTATTTGTTTTAATTGTTTTCTATACACTGTTCTGGTAGATAACCTGATACGGCGTATCCACTACAATTGGATACGGCTCATCTAAATTTCTTTACCAATACAACGTATCCATTCAATAGATTGATACGGCGTATTCAGATCAATTAAATACAACGTATCGATCGTCTGATACAGTAACAGAACTGGTTTTTTGCATTCGATTTCTGTATATATGTGTTTTCTTTCTTCCGAGCAAATCCTACTGATATTTTTACCTTTGTTACAGGTCGTGCTAATCACAGAATATTGATTAAAGAAGAGACGACATAAGTTATGACGGAACTATTTTTAAACGAACGCATAGAAAAAGCTCAAATGGAATCAAGTCTAGCTAAACCAAACACCAACGATGATATGAATATTGAACTCAACGAGGAATTTTTGATGAAGTTACGAAGTAATGCATACTACGGAACGTTTAATGAAGACGTGGTCGAACACATTTCCAAAGTTTTATAAATGCTCGATTTAATTAAAATTCCTAATGTGGACTCCCATCGACTATGCATGAAGGTTTTTCCTCTCTCACTGGCTGATGATGCAAGACAATGGTGGATTGATGAAGGGGATGGAAAATCACCACTTGGAAAGAACTTGTTGAGAAATTTTTCTGTAAATTCTATCCTCTATCCCGCAATGGCGAAAATGAAATGTTGGAGGAAGGTGATAACTAGGGTCTTGATCCACTTGAATTCATATCCCGAGTAAATTCAATATTCAAAAACCACAGGAGAGTAGATGGAACGACTCAAAAAGCATTATTGCATTCTTGGATAAATGAAAATTGAAATAAAGAACCGATGAATGACATCGTATCAAGCGATGAAGAATGGGAGGAATCTTATTATGGAAGCCCTCCTAACACTACTATTGACTCATCCTTAAAGCCTTATTTGAATGCTCAAGAAAAGGATGACATTGAAAAAGAGGATAAACGATGCTGAAAGAAGCATAAAGGCAACAATAACATTCTAAACAAAGCACCCAGATCTGTCAATCAGATTAATGAGCAACCTAGTAAAAGGGTCAAAGACGAGAAGTTTGAAGCAATAAAGTATTCACTAGGACCTAACGAAGAATACATTGTTGTAAGATCATGTGAATACAATGCTTGGGAAAGAAACAAAGATAGTGTGTCTCACATCTACCAATATATTTTTTGGAAAAATGACAAGGGGTGGACCGTGACGCGCACCACGAAGTAGAAGAAAGCTGAAGAAAAAGTCTAATTTCAAGACTAGTTGAAAGAAAAGTGTTTCCCGGGAGACAACCCGGATTGTTTTTATTTATTTTTATCGAGTCTGTCTTTCCAGACATCAATACGGCATATCCGCTCCATACCATATGGCGTATTGAATGTCTGGACGTTATCAGTCGTTTATTTTTCTGCATTTAAAAATTTATTGTCAGATCTGTCTATACGGCGTATTCATGCACATGATACAACGTATTTGGCAAACTGGTTCGTATTGATACTTTTTACAGGACTTTCTATACGGCGTATCCTAGTTTTTGGATACGGCGTATTGATTGCATGTACAGTTTATTTTTATTATTTATTAACCGTAGGATATCCGAGATAGATTTTAGCATTGTTTTATCCTATATATTTTGCATAGGACCTCGCTGGAAAAGAAATTTACAAAGTTGGTGAAGGGTCGATCATCTGGAATCCTATGTGTGTTGTAGTCATGTTGGTATCCAGACGCATTTACAACACACATTCTTGCTCATAAACTCAACTTGGAGAATCTACCGAGCAAAACATCAAGAGAGTTTCTCGTTCTAATTCTTTTAATTTTCCATTTTTAATGTTTTATCTATACAACGAGGATGTTGTATAATTTAAGTGGGGGATGGGAATTAGAACGTTACTTGTCCTATTTTTCACCACATTAAAATTCTTAAATTATGCTCAAATTTTAAAAAAAATTCAAGCATACTTTTGTGAAATTACTAGTTACATAACCTGCGCACATAACCCTTATTAGATATTGTGAGGATTCAGCCTTATCCATTTCCAAATTTTAACCAAAATCTCATAAAAATATGAGTGTGTCGGTGATGTTGTAGACTTTAGAACTTGGCTTAGTGATAAATTCTGATCACACCTTTTAAGTATATATATATATATATATATATATATATATATATATATATATATAAATATAGGGTAAGAATAAAAAAATCTCAATTATAGTAATCCGGGAGTATGATTCCCGAGTCGTTATCCTCAACGAGGAATGCAATTGAAAGTCGAGAGTCGTTTTAAGAATCGATGCTTGAATAGAGTAAGATTATGATTAGTTATCTAAAACTACAGGAAAATTAAGGCAAAAACTTAAAAACAATGAAGGGTTAAGACAAATATTTGTAACTAAAAAACGCAAAACGGGAATCCCTAAACTGGACCTAAAAACCCTAAATTATCAAATTTAAGTCCTAAAATGATCATTTTGGATTTTATAAGTTTTAATTGACTAAAAAGCTAGAACAAAGAAATCTAGACCAAGAACGGAAAAGTATTAAGCTTAAAAACACTAAAAACATGAACGGAATTCAATCCCGTTATTTAAAAATCCAAATTTTGCAATTTTAACCCTACGAAAGTAAATCTAATTTTCCTAAGTTCTAAATGTTAAAAGAAAATTTTCTACAAAGAATATAATTTTTTTAACTTATTTTTATAAATTTTTATGAAGTTAAAAACATTTTAATTTAATGAAATTAAAAAATGTTTAAAAATACTAAACAATTTATAAAAAAACTGGAAAATCATGAAAAGTAGCTTGAATAATGAGGAGTCTAAAAAAAATAAGAAGGGAAAAACAGCTTATCGAATAAGCTGAGAAATAAGCTAAAACAGCTTATTACACAAAAGAGCTCAAAACGTGTATAAATAATAGATTTTGCAAAAGATAACTGAAAAAGTCCCAAGGGCGAGTGGTAGAGGGAGTGTGTGTATAAAACGTTTGGTCGAATAGGGGTGAGGTCTCGGGTTCGAGTCCTGCTCACCCTTGACTTCCCCCAATTCCCAAATGTTTTTTACATGCCATTTTTTACAACTTTTTAGAGAAACACTAAATAAGCAATTTTTACAAAAGCACTTTTTTTATAAATCACAAATAAGCACGAAATTAAGCTCTTAAAATGACAGAATAAGCTTAACTATACTAAGACTTAAATTGGCTAACTGTTAAGCAAGTTAAGCTCTAATAAGCAAAGGTAAAGGCAAAATAAGCATAAACAGATAAGCACTAACAGCTAATAAGCAAATTCAAACAAAAATAAGCTAAGATAATAAGCTAATTTAAGCTAAAAGTGACAGAAATGCTAAAACACTTAAAATTTCTAAGTCAAAAGCAAATAAGCTCAAATAAGCTCTAAACTAAAGAGAATAAGCTAAAATGGGCTTAATCTAACCTAATAAGCTTAATGGAACACAAAATAAGCAAATGCAATAAGCTGATAAGCCTAAATAAGCAAATAGCTTTTTGGCCAAAACTGTTAAGCCAAAAGGCCAAGAGGGACTTTTCTAGCTTAAAAATAAGCTAGCAAAAGGATCCTTATGGCTTAGTGGCTTATACCACTAGAAAGATTGGCCAAAAAGCTACAATAAGCAACAATGAAAAAGCATTTTGAAATTCAATTAAGCACTTAAAAAGCTTCATGAAAAGGGCATATCACACAGATTCAACACTTAGATAAATTTTTACAAACTTTTGCAATCTTAACAAATCACCACTTTTGAGCTTAAAAATAAGCAAACAAGTAGATCCTTATGGACTTTTAACCTACAAACAGATTAAGCTTAGACCTCAAAGAACTTATATCATCAATCAAAAGGGAGTTTGAAATTCAGGATAAGCAACAATAAGCAAATGAAAAAGCCATTTCTCAAAATTTTCAACACTTAGCACTTTTTGACAGTTTTGGTAAAACACAAAGCAAACAATGCAGGCTATAGAGCTTTGTTTCTAACATGTTTTTAACACTTGCACAAACTCAAAAACATCACAAATCAACAATAAGCAAGAGTAGAATCAAATAAGCAACTAAGAAAAGCGTAAACTTCACAGATTCAAACCACAACTCCTCAAAACCTTAAAAATGAGATTTACTACTTGAAAATTGAAACAAACTATTTTTTAGACTAATTTAAGCTAAACTAAACCGACCCAAGAATAAAAACTGCATTTAAAAACACCCCATTTTACCATGTAACAGGTTGAGACCAAACACCTCTTTAAAAAACGTATTTTAACTTTTTAACTTGATTCAAACTATGTTTTTGTTTTAACTAAAACTTTTAAAACCAAAGTTAACTAAGGACAAAATATACTAAGCCATATTAAGCATATATTCAACAACACATAAGCACTTAAATAACGCAGAAACATGAATATCTAATATTTAAGCTAATTTAAATATATATTAAAGAAACTTGAACTAATGAGTTTAAAAACTACAACCTAAGTTAATAAGCCCCTCACACATCATTAATAGAAGCATAGATAACAATAAGAACAGGTAAGAAAGCAACAATAAGGCATAAAACAGTAAATACGCTTAAAAAGTGAAAATGAAAACTGTACAAACACACCTTGCTGCAAAACAGGGTAAATAATCAACTCCTAAAAATCTAGCTTGTCAAAGACAAGCTAGTAAAGGACTATAAGCTCTTTAAGCTCTTCCCAAGCAAGCTTAATCATCCAAAGAAGCTGAGGTTTTTAAGGAGTGATCTTTTTAGTATTTTTAAAATTTTAATGATTAAAAAGGAAATAAAAAAACGAGAGTAAAACAGTGAAACTAAGGCTTGATTTAAAGAAACAAAAAGCTAGTGAAGCTTTTAGTGTAAGTCTTATAACTTGTATTCATAGCTTTCAAAGCTTAACAGGTTATATAGAATGATCAAACACAGAAACTTAAAACACAAACCTCAAAATTTTCATTAAAACTTAACATTACAGAGTAATTGTAATAACCGACAAAATACTTTTATAAAAACTTACATAAAAATTACACATGTTCAAAAGAAGACTAAAAAAACTTAGAAAAAGAACAACTCCCTTTTACTATAAATATAAAAGGTTTAAGCCCTCTATTTATAGGCCGGAAAGAAGGACCTAGACCCTTGGCTTGGTTTTCTTGTGTGAGAGGAAAAGTAGCTTCAATCTTGGCCTTCTATTCTCACTTGTGCTTCCATCACAACCCTTGATTGTGTCTACGCAATCATTCCCCAATGATTGCCTTGGATTGCCAACCTGTCAGGTGCCAAAAACGTCATCCATTGCATCATTTAAGCTTCTAGAATGTGGGTTAAGTGGGTTTAACCTCGAGGTAAGTGTAATTTTGGAGGTGGGAGGTAAAGAGTAACAATGGGGTGGGAGCGGGAAAATAGGTAACCAGGTTTAATTTTGGTGCAGAATGAGGAGTTTGGTGAATTGAGAAACTTGGCCCTTTTGGTTTGTTGATGGATTACACCGTTAGTCCTTAAAGGACTAACGGGGGTGTTATAAAGGGAATGGGGATCACGGGGTTATAAGGGTGATGTTGGGCTAGTGTTGGGCCGGGTATGGTTTTAAAAGTGGTGTTGGGCTTTTAAATGGGGTTTAAGGCTTATAAAATATAAGTGGGCTTTCCCAGGCCCACTAGGTGGGTACGGGTGGGCCCACTTTTGGCAGTTTAGGTTTTTTGGGTTTGGGGTTTCGATGCTCTTTCCAAATCCACTTTCCGGGGTTGACTTTGACTTGACTTTGTTGACTTTGACTTTTTGACTTGGCTTTGATTTTGACTTCTCTTTACGCTCTTTCCTTTCTCGTGCTTGGTTTTGTCGTTTTGGCTTTGATTTTTGTCCTTTTCTTGGATATCCGTTTCCTGCACAATACAAATGTAAAACATACAAATACAATGTATTTTTGGTACGTTTTTAGTCATTTAAGTCCGATTTTAGTGGTCAAAGGTATGTGTAATTAAACGCATACCACTTAGTATATCTATTCGAGACCACAATAATGAGTACTATGGATTTAGATGGAGTAACTTGTTTAAATTGGTAAATTTCTAGGATTACGCCCAAAAAGCCTTTATATGTTATATTATTAACTAACTATACAGGTTAGTTAACCTCCGTATCAACCCTTTGTTTACTCTCACTTTTAGAGTAAGATACCCCTAGAAAAACTAGTAGAGCCAATCCTTTAGGATAACACCAACTATTTGTTTCGTTACACCTTAGCCTACCCTGTTAGATTAAGTCTATTTATCAGTTGCTAGTTGCTTAAAGTGTAAAGTATGTATTTCCTGTGTCTTGTGTCATTTTCTATCTCTGGTATGGTTGGGAAATTTGCACATTGCAATGGGAATGTAAAAAGTAGTCAAAACTCATGTATTTTTACTACCATCACAATTATTGGTACGTCCGAAGAATGAAGAATCATGGAAGAAATTATCCGGAGTTATTATGATCATGAAGATGGTGAAATTACACCGAGATTCGTAGTATAGTATTGTTAAAAAAATCAAAAAAATTAGAAAATTGCAACAAAAAAGAGGAGGAAAGTTTGAAGATAGTCGGTTCGTTAAAGCTTAAACCGATGGAATTATTTGAAGGATCGATTATTCGTTGATAGATGGTTATAAATCAACGATGTAAAGTTCGTATAAAGTGGTAGATATCGCCACTTGTCTTTGTCAAAGTATGTAAAGTATTAGATGATTGGGAGTTGACTATTACGGGAATGCCAGCTTAGGTTGTTGTTTTTTATCTATGATCAAGACGTTTTGTATATAGAATGTAGTCTTTATCAGGTAATGGTCGGGGAAAAAGGTAAACTAGCAACTTGTTCCATGTATCTGTTTGGACTTAATCTATTTGTTTCATGCAATTTTCCTTTCCTAATCATCAACCTTGGGTTTTACTTGAATAAGGATGTGATCGAGTCATGCATGTCTATTTCGTCATTACAGCCATGTATGTATGATTCAACTGTCTTGTTGGTTTATTACTTTTAGTGAAAGTTAGAAGATCCAGATACCCTATGAACATAACTACACCTAACCCTTGGTTAAAAACTAGAATGAGGATGTATCAAACACCACATGTCTAATTCTGTCTTACGGTCATGTATTTGTGATTCCAGCTGTCCTTGTTGGTGTGGTACTTTTGGTGAAATAGATAATTATAATGATCAACCCTAAGCCTTATCGTAAAAACCCAATTTACCTTTATAAACTATTTTACTCCCTAAGCATCTAGTGGTAAGATGTGTATCCTTGCAATCCTAAGATAGAAATACTCGTACGACCGAGCATTTAGGCGGATTAGTTATATTTGACCACATAGATTAGTTGAGTAAATTTTGATGATTTCATCTTCCCAATATCGTTAGGTTTTGTTGTTTTGTACTAGTAATTGAACAAAAAAATGATGTAACAAAAAAATACTTAGAAATACATATTTCAAAAACTTCTAAAAGGCTACTTGCGTAACAAGTAGGATTCAGAGTGAGGATACTTTATGACATCACATAACGTGCCATATATAGCCATCATTTATCCCAATGTATAATAACCCAGTGTATGATAATGCAAATTGTTACTTAATCTTTTGTATTTGGGAATTGCAGTAATTATGGAGTACTTGGTGAAGACTAGCAAAAAGGTACGCATTCTGAAGCTTAAATGAAGACATTTGAAGAAACTGACTTTGACATCCTATACGCCGTATCCATCAAGGAAGATACGGCGGTGCATGCACTTCACAAGAAACCACGAAGACCCAAAGACCAATACGCCGTATCAAGGAGAACTCTATACGCCTTATTTAATTTAAAGTAATAAAATATTCTGGTAGATATCGAATGTGGTCCCTACTCTAAGAAACCCCCGATACGCCGTATCTAAGTCTTTCGATACGCTATCTAAGTCTTTCGATACGCCGTATCGACCAAATTCCAGACCCTATAAATAGAAAACCTAAAAACGGGTTTTCAGTTTGCTTGCTCATATTTTCGATACCTTAACCATAAAAGTCGATTTTCAGAAGACAAGAAGAGCAAAAGAGGTCAAGCAATGCTATCAATTTCATAGGAAAGACTTTGTAATCTCCTATACTCTAGTAATTGTTCGATTTTTGGTATCATTCGTTTAACTCGGTAAGTTTACCTTGGTTGAATTATTACTACTTGTATTGATTATGATGTTATTGAGAGGCTAATACCCTACCCATGGGATAACTTTATTAGCATATAATATGAAGATTTGAATGTTTGGTTTGTTTATCTTGAATGCTTAATTTATCATTGATTTTTTGTTTATGTTTATCAATTTATACTTGTTTACGTGCTTTTGTATGCGACCTATCATACAACTGGATCTTGTAATACCGACCATGTTAGCTAGATGCCGGGATGGCTCTCCATATATATTTATATAACTAACCAATAGGATCACAGAATAATGATCTAACTTCGCCTTTAAGATTAAGTGACATAAGTTGGACCGGTCATGTGACCCTTGGATTAACGAGTATGTTTTTAATCAATAGGGTTAAAGACTATAGCCAGTGGACCTACTAGTATATAAATTGCTAAGAAAATCACCAAAACTAAAACATGATATGTAACATGATCTGAGATCAGAGGTTAGGAAATGCAAGAGAGAATGTATGAGTGAATGGATGCAAAAACAAGAGAAATGGCTTGGTATTTATAGCCAAAATTTGATACTGTAGCACGGTTCCCGCGGTACCTTCTCTATAAGGGAACCGGCCAGTGTAACCGGAGAGAACTGGCTTTTACTGTTCATCGGTTTTGGGCGGTTCCTTTCCTAAAAGGGAACCGGCCTGTGCAATGCAATGGAACCGGCTGGCTGACGCTAGATACGAATTTTAGCTAAAAAATCTTTTGTAATCTTTGAGAGATCTTTCATGATTTAGATGATGTAATGCATGATGTAAGGTTAATTTTAATTTTTGAGTTACTTATAAAAATATGAAGGTAATATAAATTACCTAGAGATATAAGTTTATTTGAAGGAATGTAAAGATATATTTGTTAGAGTAAACTACACTAGTGGTCCTTGTGGTTTGCGTTGACCAACACGGAAGAACCAGCCCTAACACGGAAGAACCAGCCCTACGTCGCTTACCCTTTATTCGGTACTAAGCTAAATACTGAGTCCCAATGTGGAAGAACCAACCCTACAATGCTTACCTTTTGTTTGGTACTAAGCTAAATACCAAGTTCTAACATAGGTAGAACCAACCTCACAATACATAACCGAAATACTATATACTAACTACTAGTACTTCGCTAAACACCCTCGACACATTATAAGAATTAATTTAAATGAATGTGATGAATGAAATGATGATCCAAGATTAGTAGTTAGATCTTCATGTGATGGGAGATGCTTGCGACAAGTGAGTCTTGAAGCTTAATCCCGTATGCAAGACTCAGTTACATCTTCTCCTATTAAGAAAATCACCAAAATTAAAACATGATATGTACCTTGATTTGAGATCATAGGTTAGGAAATATAAGAGAGAATGTGTGTTAAAATGGATGCAAAAACAAGAGAAATAGTTTGGTATCTATAGCCAAATTTTGACACTGTAGCACGATTCCCACGGTTCTTTCTCTATAAGGGAACCGGCCAGTGTAACCGGAGAGAACTGGCTTTTACTGTTCATCGGTTTTGGGCGGTTCCTTTCCCAAAAGGGAACCGGCCTGTGCAATGCAATGGAACCGGCTGGCTGACGCTAGATATGAATTTTAGCTAAAAAAATCTTTTGTAATCTTTTAGAGATCTTTCAAGATTTAGATGATGTAATGCATGATATAAGGTTACTTTTAATTTTTGAGTTACTTATAAAAATATGAAGGTAATATAAATTACCTAGAGATATAAGTTTATTTGAACGAATGTAAAGATATATTTGTTAGAGTAAACTACACCAGTGGTCCTTGTGGTTTGCGTTGACCAACACCGGTAGTCCCTTGACCAAACTAATTGCACCG
>BQNB010164253.1:0-14353 GCA_026074375.1 Tanacetum coccineum
CATACTTATCAAACCTATGCGTACCTCTTTTGTCAACTAATTCTACTCTCCTTTATAAAAATAAGCTTAGTGATTAACCGTTTAAAGAAGCATTTCTTGAATCAGTAACCAATCTTCTCACGTTTAGAATAAATCTTCTTACAACACTTCCCCTGGTATCTCAAATGATGCATACTAAAAATAACAAGGTATCTCTTCTCCCATGTGGATAAAATAGTGTACCCGAAAGTAACAAGTTAAACACTGATTTTCTTTGCAGTTACGACATTTGTCTTCCGGGAATGACCTAAAATGAGAATAGGGTATAAATTCTATCACATGTACTCATTATCTTTCTTGTATATCTATTCCTTCCCCCTTTGCTGGCTTTGATACCTCGAAATCAGCAAAACCTAGTACGCACATATACTCGAGATCGTGTTTGAAGAATTGATAAGCTTAATATATCCAGTTGAGAATCAACTGACGTCTTCAATTGCAAATAAGTCCTAAATTTTGAAAAAATATAATGACATCTAAAGCTCTTATAGTTAATATAAATTAACTCCTTTGAAATTGTGATCCGTCATTATCAAAAACTTTATCCGTTTATTTCGTGATTAGCAAGCAGTCTTAATGTATAAAGCCCAGATATCCGAAGCACACAATTAACCCTTTCAAGAATTTGATACCGCAACACCAAAGTCAATTAAGTCCCGGATGAGCGCATTTCTCTCTTCAGGATAGTGATGATATAAATTGAAACACCAAAGTCAACTAAGTCTCGGATGTCACAATTATTCCCTCTAAATAGTCGAAATGATAACTCCAAAGTCAACTAAGTCTCGAAAGTAGACATTTCTTCCTACAGGATACTGACAATCTAAAGGAATCATCATACCTATGTGTACCTCTTCTATCAAATATATCTACTTCTTTTAAGAATAAGCTTAGAGATTGACCGGTCGGGTAAAACATTAATTGAATCAGACAGAATTCTTCTCACGTTTTAAATAATTATACTCCCAACACTTCCCCCTGGGGACTCAAATGATGCATACTGACTAATGACGAGATGTCTCTTCCACCATGTGATTGAAATAGTGCACCCAAAAGATTCAAAAAGGCCTAAAATCAAAAGAAGCTAACCTCAAAAGACAAAAGAAGCTAACCTCAAAAGAAGGCCAAAGACACTATCAAGTATACATCTACTCCTTCCCCCTTGCTGGTTTCGATACCTCGGAATCAGCAAAACCTTGTACGCACATATACGTGAGATCGTGTTTGAAGAATTAATAAGCTTAAATCTATTCCGTGAGAATCAACTTCAAGGCTTTTAAAACTATGAAAGTATTTCCAAGCATTCCTAAGTCTTTTACAAACTATGAGGTGTTGGCAATATTGATCGAATGTAGTTTAAGGCCTGAATTCACTAAGTCTCAAATTGCAAATAAGTCCATAAAGAGTTAAACAAATGACATCTAAAGCTCTTGTAGTTAATATAAATTAACTCCCCTTGAAATTGTTATCCGTCATTATCCAAAACTTTATCCGTTTATTCCATGACTTATTTTGAAAGACCGTTTTAAAAGATTATTGGATGACACATTCTCCCCCTCAAATGATGACCCGTTTTCTATTAAAAGAGTTGTTGTCATTGTTTGAGTGGTCGAATTGTCTTTGAAAATCTTTTTGTGATTACTGAAAACACTGATTCATTATGAAGACAACTTTTTACCAATAAAAATAAGATTTCTCTTATTTTAACACATAAGCGCACTGACACGTACACTTATGGAATATAGGAAGCACGGGTTGTGATGCAAAGTAATCACAAGCCTTTGCATGGTCATAAAGTAGACCATGCCCGAGAATAAATTCCCGTTATGAGGTCAAGTTTTCTTTTTGAAATACTTGCCTTTAAGATGATGACCGGGTTGCTATCTGAAATAATAGCAAGCCATTTTGGCATGTTTTGAAAGCTTTTGAAACTTCTGCTCGAACTTCATTTACAGCCTCGTATCATTATTGAATGACATTTCTAAGGCCGTAAATGTTATCGATTTTCAGAAGACATGCCAGAGATACATATATTTTTATATTTTTCTGATTTTTTAATTTTTAATTTTCTTTTTGAAAAATTTATATAAAATAAAAATATTTTTGTGTTTTTATGTTTTCTTATGTACATATGATACAGGATATGAGTTACCACCATCACTCGTCTGTTTCCTCTGCCAGACTTTTCAACGTTTCCGGAGACATGCTTCTCATACCGAGCTTTTCGATCAAGAAGTTGAATCTTTCTCTTGGCAAAGGTTTGGTGAAGATGTCAGCCAGTTGGTATTCAGTCCGGACAAAGTATAGCTCCACGATTCCATTTTCCACTTGCTCCTTTATAAAATGGTAGCGAACATCGATGTGCTTGGCTCGTGAGTGTTGAACATTGTTGCAGCATAAGGCAATCGCACTCTTGTTGTCGCAGTACAGAGGAATTTTATTGAATTGAAAGCCATAGTCTGTTAGCTGTGAACGCATCCATAGGATTTGAGCACAACACCCAGATAAGGCAATATATTCAGCCTCTGTACTCGAGATGGCAGTGCACTTTTGCTTCTTGGACGACCAACTAACAAGTTTGTCACCTAAGAACTGAGCACTTCCTGATGTACTGCGTCTAGTGTCCTAACACCCTGCGTGATCTGCATCTGCATATGCTGTCATAGACATACCGGTATCCTTTGAGTACCAGAGACCCATGTTAATGGTTCCTTTTGGGTATCGAAAGATTCGCTTAACCGCATTTAAGTACTTTTTAGTAGGCTTTGCCTGATACCGAGCACATAAGCAGACTGCATAAATAAGGTCTGGTCTACTGGATGTCAGATACATAAGGGATCCAATCATACCACGGTAAAGTGTAGCATCAATTGGTGTCCCTTGTAGATCTTCATCCAGATTACTCTTTTCTACCATAGGTGTGTCTACTAAATCACTAGATAGCATACCATATTTTTTAACAATTTCAGAAGCATATTTAGATTGGTTTATAAAGATGCCTCTAGGACTTTAAGAGATTTGTAATCCTAAAAAGAATGACATCTGCCCCATCATTGACATCTTGAACTTAGTGGTCATCTGATTAGCAAACTCATTACACATGGCAGTATTAGTGGATGCAAATATTATATCATCAACATAAATTTGTACCAGTAATAAGTCATTCCCAGTTTGCCATGTGAAGAGTGTTGCTACACCTTTGGAGAAAAGTTATGAAATGAGGAAACTTAACAGCATGTCGTACCATGCTTGTGGTGCTTGTTTTGTGACCGTTAATGGGTCTTTTTGAGCTTGTGCAAAATCGGGTTTTTTTTTTTATTTTGGGTTTGTTCCTAATCAACAAATCCTTCTGGCTGGGAGAAACGTAAACCGCTCTTTGAGCTGCAATTTAGAAAGCCATTTGACATCCATTTGGAAGATCATCATATTCTTGTTGGCTGCATTTGCTACGAAGATACGGATGGCGTCTATTCTTGCAACCGGTGCAAATGATTCCTCGAAATCGATTCCCTCCTCTTGCCTGAACCCCTGAACAACTAATCTAGCCTTATACTTTAGTACCCCGCCAAATTCATCTGTCTTGACCTTGTAACTCCATTTTAGTTTGATCAACATGACTTTATTTAGACACGACACCAATTTCCAAACTTGTAGTCTTTAAAATTCATGAATTTCTTCTTGCATTGCATCGATCCATGATGGTTCGATCATTGCTTGTTTGAAGTTCTTTGGTTCTACAGAAGTTAGGAAGGCATCAAAGTAACAACAACATGCATTAGTTTTGAGTTGCTTTCTGTGGAGACTGAAAGGAAGCGTCTTCGATCTCATTTGTATTGGGTGATCCTTAGTCCATCTACCAATAAGTTCAAATGGAGTGTGGGATGGTCTCACATTAGATGACGACCCTTGAGAAGTTGAATCTTTGTGAAGAGGTTCATGAAGAGGATCATCATGAAATAGTGGTGTTTTTGGTGATTCTTCAACACCTTGAGAAATAATTAGAGAATGTTCTTGTTCTTGTGTTGATGGAATATTTATTGATGGTGCATCTTGGTCAATTGATGTAGACCCGGTGAATTCAGCTATAACACACTCTTAGTGCTGCAGCAGCTATGGAATGGGAGAAACAAACAATGGTTGGAGGAGTTGAAGTATTCATCGAACTGGTGGAAAAAAAACGCATCCCAATTATCTCTATTTGGTGGATTACAAGGTTGTTGAGTAATAGGGTTTCGAATGAGTCCTGAACTGGATGTTGCAGGAGTCATAAATTGAAGCACGAGTCCTGAACTGAATTGTTCAGAAGCCATTGTTGTTCCAACTATCGAAGTCACATGAATGGTTTCCTAATTTTATGGTTTCTCCTGTAATTAGATTATAAAAGCTTTCTTGCGGACGCGCGTAACCAACAAATTACTAGTATCGCCTTTGCATTTAGTTTACCCAAATCTCACTGTATTGGTCGGTTGAACAGAGTACACCCAAAGACTATGAAGATATGATAAATCCGGCTTCTTGTCATGCATCAGCTCATATGGAGTTTTGATGTATTAGAGATGAATCAGGGAACGGTGATTTTGGGATATCAAGCCGAGTTTATTGCTTTCGGCCCTTGAAACATTGGTAGCTTTGGAAAATATCACATTGTGCGAGTAGCTTCACAAGAGCTTCGGTTTCATCTTTCGACAAAGTCGTTTGTTAAGGAGTGAGAGCAATACAAGTTTGATGTGAAATGCCAATATTTTCATAAAAATCACGAAGAGTCTGATTGACAAATTCAGTTCCATTATCTGTTCTAACATTACGGACTAGTGGCATTCAAATGAACTTGAATATTTTTGATGCATTTGATGATAGCGTCAGGAGCTTCATCCTTTGATCTCAGAAATTTAACCACAAATAATCGCGAGTCAATCGTCAACAATTACCACAAGATATACGTTTTCCTGTTAATGCTCTCCACACGCATCGGGCCACACAGATCCATATGCAAAAGATATAGTTTCTATTGGTTAGTGTCCATTAAGCTTTGGATTGATGAGATGGCTTCTTGCTTTTTCCTATTGTGTAACACCCTAAATTGAGTCATAGTGGATATGGTGTCTGAGAAGTGTTATTATTAGATCATAGCACCATGATTATATTGAGAACCACCTTAAAAAAGAGTCGTAAAATTTATACATTGAATTTATACAAAGAGGTTTGTTACAAAAGTCCGATAGAGTTCACTTGTTCCTTTGTTCAAAAGGTATAGATTCTTGCACATAACAAAATATTTCCCCAAAATGTTAATGGATCCAAATCTTTAATGAACATGAACTGCAAAATATAACTCCAATGTATCCTTGTCTTGTACCTAATTGACCTCCTGAGGAAAAACATGGTTAAAACGCCACATAATGTTGGTGTATTCATAGGTTTGTAAGAATGTATAATGTTCGAGACCACAAGATCAATTTCCCAAGTGTTGATAATGCAACAAGATGCATACATCACAAAAAATGTAATTAACGTTTCCCTAAAGCTCTTGTCATGAAGCTCGACATGTATGAAATTGAAATTATATTGCACATTGCCTTGATGATGATTCTAACGCAACATCCCAAATCCGTCATGGTATACGTTCCGTTGTCGGCAATAACGGCACTGTGGCGCTACTCACCGAACGGGGATGTGTTCCTAAATAGATCTATTTATAACATTCGCGCTTACTTAGTAATTGACAGTTCATGATAATGGGCTCAATGAGTTATCGCTACTTAGGCAAACAGTAATCATAATGTTAAAATGTCCAATTGTTCAATTGTTAACTCAATGCTATAATTTATCCACCCAAAACTTGTAAATCATTATTAAATGTATAAACGTGGGCTATGAACTTAACTTGAGTGATCAATCAACAATGTAATTCATGAATAAAAAATGCTTCACGTAAATGTTCGAACGTAACCTAACTAATTATAGTCGTTTATGAGCACTAAGTACTTTGAATCACTAATACATATATAATTCTATATAGCTACATCACCATCTAATTGTAATTGAGAAATAATATTTATAAAGTTAAAATGTTTATAAATATTTCCTTAGTAAAAATGTCGTAACTTTCTTGTTTTAAGTCCTTTTTGTACGTTCTTTATGTCCACGATTTCGTATTAATTAAAAAGATTTTCAAAATTTACCATTTTAATATTATTAACTGTCACATCCCAAAATATCTTAGTATAATGGCAACCGAAGGAGTGTGACTTTCATGATTATTATACTTATAAGCCAATACATAACGACCTCTATATGAGGTCGTTTTAGAAAAAAGATCACTTGAATTAGGAAATATAAATTGTTTAACATTCTGCGGAAGCATAAACTAGACAATACTACATCGTTTTTACATGTTACATGTGATCTTCAGATAACGGAAAATTACTGCAATGCATGAGACTTTCATTTAGCTTTTCATTCTTAATACCTGAGAAAGACATTGCCTAAAGTGTCACATAAAGTTGGTGATTTCATAGGTTTTTTTTTAAGCAGGAAATGTTAGTGTTTGTGAATCACAAGATTTCATCAACATATGACAATATACAGTTACAAGTATATAAATTGCTTATTACTATCTGTCTAAGCTTATAGACACGAAGCCGGGTTAACATATACCAACGCTAAAGAATGCCCTTGCAGGTGTCTAACCCGGGACTCCCGTATAATCTGAAACTCAAATGAACTGTGGTTTGCTTGACTTAATGTTAGCCAAGACAAAACCCGATAGATCTATATCATAACATTCGCGCTCACAAGATTGACGGTTCATGATAAAATAGGGCAATTAGCAACTTGGGTTAAATCGGGACTTAGACCAATCAGTAATGAGTAATTGTACTTGTATTCACACGTTTAAAAATAGCAATGTTCTCATCCCAAAAGATGATTCTAAAACGTTATAGAGATTAGGTGTTAGGAAAACTCACCTTGTTGGCTTTTCGTCTGGTAAACTATATATAGTTTAATGACGTCAGAGCATCGCAGTCTAAACACCTAAATAATTATGACAGAGTCTGAGTTTACATTCTAACAATACTTAATGTATAAATTGGCTTATGCAAATGTGTCAAAAGGCATTGTCGTTCATGAGTTAACGTTTTACGTTTTCAAGGTGTTGATTAAACCATTGGCTCTAGGGATATGATACAGACTAGCCCCTTTAGTGTTTATATTAATTGATAGAACACTATGTATAAACATCGGTCACCTTGCTAAAATAAACCATTTTAAGTTTTATTAATTTAACTATTTTTTTTAATTATTATTGTGGTTACATGCATATGTTTTATCTCTCGTATTTATATCTTAAGTCTTGAATAACATACCATTTTGTATATTGTAGTTCACGTGAAATTGTCTAAAGATTTTGTATTAAAAATTATTTACTTGCAATTAATATTCTTCATGCATTCATTATAATTTAAAATCATATGGCTTTTATTTATAAAACTCTAATTTAAATCAAATAGTTTTTGAAAATTATTTTGGTTTGTTAATGTAAAATGTATGAGCCGGGATACCAACTCTTATTACCAGTTTAAAGTTAGGTTTCATTGTTATAAAATTTTAAGTATCGTAAATTAGCGTTCTAGTTGATGCTCGTTAAAATAAATATACTTGTGTAAACTAACTATATGCGATTAAATAAATTACTCGACTATCAAAGTTGTCAACCATTCGGAGCTCGAACCGGGAGTTCGAATCTTGATGTAAGGTATGTACATTCCACGTCAGAAATCTATGTCACTTGCTAAGTTTACAAAAACGTGATCCTTTTTAGTCCAAAAATTCATTCGCGTGTGCACATAATAATATGTTCCCTTCCCTCTTCTTTACTTTCTTTTCTTGATGCTAAACCTAACAGCAAACAGTGAGTTGTTAAAACTCACTGTTTTCGTTTTCTCTCTTCTTTGCAAACAAGACCATTATTGTTATATATATTATAGTTTCTATCTACTTCGCATGGCTCCACGTTATATGATTAGTCATGAGCTTGGTGAGGGTCGAATCTAAGAATATGGTCGAGTTATTCGCAACCCATTTATCTATAGCAGTGGTAGCAACCACCTGCGAAACCCATTGTTTCAATCAGTGGTAGCAGCCCACTGTGTCGTGTTTGAATGTACAAAACATGGCAAGTCTATAGTCCCGTTGTGTCATGTTCTTATGAGGCATAGGAACAAACTAACGGCATGATGTTCTTGTTTTTACTAGGGTTTATGACGTACCAAAGGTGGGCAATTGACGCACTGCGGTTCGCCTTGGGTTACTTGGCCGCGTCCATGACATAGGTCGGGGTCACGCATAAGATGTCCCACAATATTTCACTTGTAAACCTAGCATTTGTTTGCCCCTAGTGAGCCAACGTAAAATATCGTGTTCGTGTTTAGGGTTAATAAAATTTTCCTTGGTTTCGTTTATTAGTTTTCATGTATGATACCTTGTTTGCAAATTTTATTATACATTGCTACTCTATGCATGTTACGATCAAGGTTTGTGCGTGCGTATGTATTAACCATGCATGGTTCCTAGGTTGTGAGCATGTCACGTTAATCCAAGGTTCTTGTTTAGTTAGCCCAGGTTAAACGTGTATTGGGTTGCTGGTCGTTTGCTAGGCCACAAAGGAGGTCGATATAGTCATGATAAAAACTTAGAGAACAAAAAAAAGGAAAATTACGAATGTCAAAGTATGCTAATTGAGTTGAGGTAACGACGGTAGACTTGAAACAATCCTTGTTATACTACCGAACCCGACGTTTACTAGTTCTTGAAAGCTTACTCCTACTGACTTGTGAAATCTTTGTTTTTAAATTTTAGGGTTATGGAAATAGCTCGTGCATGTGTCTATTTATACTACGAGGTGACTACTGATTCGTGATGATCACTCTTTTCTATATGTATTAATGATTGCTATATTTAGTGAAGTTGATATGAAACTGGAACAAGTCATAGCGGGGAACATCTTATAATAGTTGTAGACATTGTATGCAAGTGAAATGATGATTGCTAGTCAATTTATTTTGAATATCACTCATTTGACTTTTTGATAGATTTACACATTTGAGTTTTTAGAACATGAACGTCTAGTGTAATTATTTGATTGAGTAAACGTGTATATATTGGTCCATTTAATATTTTATTTGTTGTAGCATGAATGGGTTCACAATAGTATTATAGTCGTGCAGGTTTTTGTGTTTCGTGTAGTTGCAAAAGATCAAAATATGATTTTTATCGTTATGCGATCTCTAAAGTACCCCTTTTTGATCCGTAAATAAAATGACGATTCATGCGTGTTATTATAACTCTCGACTAGCACAAAATATTGTATGCCGCTTGAAGGATAACTTTTATTGGGAAAAAAATGATACTTTTGAAATAGCTTGCGATACATACTTTACATAACAAAACAAAAGTTCTACATTTTTCCGAGGTGTCACATCCGCCCCATGTTATGCGATTTTGTCCCGAAATCAAGACGTTGTGGTAGATCGCGGATTTGTGAACAGGTGAGGGTATTTCTCCCTGAATTGGTCCTCGCGTTCCCAAGTGTACTCTGGGCCTCTACGTGCGTTCCAACGGACTTTAATGATTGGTATACGGTTTTGCTTGAGTTGCTTGACCTCGCGGTCCATAATCTCTACGGGTTCTTCAACGAAATTGAGTTTGTCGTCGAGTTGGATTTCCTCCAGAGGAATAACAAGTGTGTTATCGGACAAACATTTCTTGAGGTTACAAACGTGAAACACATTGTGTACTCGACTAAGTTCTTGCTGGTTTTCCAAACGGTAAGCTACTAGGACCAATCCTTTCTATGATTTTAAAGGGTCAATATTACGAAGGGTTCAACTTTCCACGTTTCCAAAATCGCATCACATCCCTTCCAGGGCGGACTTGAGCATACCTTATCTCCAACTTCAAACTCGGGGGATACGCCTCTTGTCAGCATAGCTCTTTTGTCGATCACGTGCCGCTTGCATGCGATCTCTAATCTTGAAAATCTTTTCCGTAGTCTCATGAATAATCTCTGGTCCGGTAAGTTGTGCTTCTCTAACTTCACGCACAACAAAACAGAGGAACGACACTTCCTACGTAAGGGTGCGATACGGTGCAGCTTTGATGCTCGTGTGATAAACTATTATTGTACGAAAATTTTACTAGGGGTAAATGTTATCCCAACATTTCCGGCAAGTCAATCATGCCAAGCTTTAGCATGTCTTCGTAAACGTCTGAATGGTTTCTCACTTCTGACCATCGGTTGAGGATGATTAGCAGTACTCGTTCAATGGTACCTATGCTTTACTTATGCAAGGCATTTGCCAAACTCTCGGGTGAAATGGTTGTCGCGATCGGAGTGAGTGACACCGGTATACCATGTCTTGCTACTATCTCCTTTATGTACAGCCTCGTCAATTTTTCTGTCAAATCCGTCTCCTTCATTGGCAAAAAGTGCGCAGACTTAGTAAGACGATCAACAATGACCCAAATCGAATCGTATCCCGTTGCCGTTTTGGGTAGTTTAGTAATGAAATCCATTGTTATCTTCTACCACTTCCATTCTGGTATATCGGGTTGGGACCATAAACTAGGGGCCTTTGATGTTCAGCCTTTAAACCTTTTAGCAAAGTCAGGCAATTGGATACATTGTAGCGATGTCCGCCTTCATGTTTGCCACCAATTAACATTTTTCAGGTCATTGGTACATTTTGTCGGATCCTGGATGAATAGATACTTTGACTCTATACGATTCGTGCATAATCAAAGATCTGTGTACTGTTACATGGTAATTAACTCTATATCCAAACATAATGTTCCATCAGTGCGGGCTTCTAACTTCTTTAGCATGCCACTGATATCTTCGGCTTCAAGGTTATCAACCTTAATTGTTCTTCTAGCCTCAAGGATTCATGACAGATGGTCCAGGCCAATGGTCATAACAAAGCTTCTTACTCGCAACGGTTCGATTATTTCCTTTCGACTCAAGGCATCTGCTACTACATTTGCTTTTCTCGGGTGATAACGAATTTCGCAATTGTAATCACTTAGGAGCTCTATTCCCATCGGCATTGCCTCATATTGAGGTCCTTTTGGTCTAGGATATGTTGTAGACTCTTGTGGTCGGTGAACACTACACACTTCGTGCCATACAAATAGTGTCTCCAGATCTTCAGGGCGAACACTACCGCTCCTAACTCCAGATCATGAGTGGTGTAGTTCTTCTCGTGATTTTCAGTTGCCTGGAAATAAGGGTATGCAATAACCTTCATTCTCTGCTTCAGTACCGCACCTAAACTTTTATGGATGCATCACAGTCACCATAAAATCTTCAACTGCTTCTGGTATACTAGATAGGTGCATCACATAGTTTCTGTTTCAATAGTTGAAAAGCTTCTTCCTGTTCTTGACCCCAATTGAACTTCTGGTTCTTCTGAGTAAGCTCAGTCATAGGCTTAGCTATTTTGGAGAATCCTTCAATGAATCTCCTATAGTCAAGACCTAAGAACTGGAGAATCTTCAAAGGAGTGGTTGGAGATGCCCAATTCTTAACAGCTTCAATCTTAGCTGGGTCCACGTGAATACCACTGCTATCAATCACGTGACCATGGAATTTTACCTTATTGATCCCAAATTCACATTAGAAAACTTAGCCATACAGTATTCTTCTTCCAGCACTCAGGAATAGTTTTTAGGTGTTCCTTCGTGTCTTTTTCATTGCGGAGGGGAGTATTGAGAATGTCATCGATGAACACAATCACAAACTTATCCAAGTATGGCTTGCACATACGGTTCATGAGATCCATGAACACCGCAGGTGCGTTGGTCAAACCAAAAGGCATAACTCGGAACTTATAGTGTCCGTATCGTGTTCTGAAAGCAGTCTTGGGAATATCTTCTTCTCTAACCCTTAACTGATGATAACCTGACCTTAAGTCAATTTTTGAGTAGATGCTGGATCCTTGCAACTGATCGAATAAGTCATCGATCCTTGGTAAGGGATAACGATTTTTCACTGTAATCGTATACCATCCGGAAAGATCCATCTTCTTTTGTACAAACAAATTGGTGCTCCCCACGGAGAGGAAACTTGGTCTTATAAAACTTTGTCAGAAAGTTCTTTTAGTTGTTCAGCTAGCTCTGTTCATCTTGTGGTGGCAAGTCGATATGGTGCGCGATGCAACAGGTGGAAGTCGCTAGGTATTAATTCGATATGAAATTCTTACTTGGGTGTCGAGGGTAATCTGGAAAATTCTTCAGGAAATACTTCCGGAAAGTCTCTAACAACAGGCACATCTTCAATTCGCCTCTTTAGAATTTTGGTTTTCTCTTCCTTCATCATTTGAATCAAGAACACTTGACATCCTTGGTCGATGTACTTCTGTGTCCTGATGCTCGAGATGACTTCTAATCTCGATTCACTTTTAATTCCGCTCCTTTCACCTTAAATGATCAGCATATCGTTTCTGTACGGAACACGAATGTACTTCTCATAATACACAATTTCTGCGCGATGTTCAACCATCCAATCCATTTCGACGATGACGTCAAAACTTCCTAGTTCTATAGAGAGTAAGTCGATGTCGAACAGGTAATTTTGCAAGTTAAAAGTACACCCTCTTAAAATAGTATTTGTGGTTAGTGACTTTCCGTCGGCTAGCTCCACATTATAATTAGTATCTAGGGTTGTAGGAGGGATGCCTATATATTTACTGAAAGCATAAGACACAAAACTTCTATCCGCGCCAGTGTCAAATAGTACTGAAGCATAGACATTATTGATCAGGAACGTACCATTCACCACGTTGTTATCTTTCACCGCAGCTTCGGCACATAGGTTGTATACTCTACCAGGTTCCCTGTGTCCTCCTTGAGTGCTGGTTGATGCTTGGTTATTTCCCTTAGGGTTCTCTTGATCTGCCTTTGATTGTTTTGAGGGTTTTGCGGGTTGCCTTGAATTTGATTCCTACCGCCTTGATTCCTATTGTCTGGACACTTGTTCTTGTAGTGTCCTTTCTTACCACATCCAAAACAAGTGACATCGCTTCCCTATCCTCCTTGGCTTCCAGGTCCTCTTTGGGTTGCGGGACGAGGTGGAGCTCGGCAGTCTTTGGCCTTATGTCTTGCCTTTCCACAGTTGTAACAAGCAGGAGGGCATGCGTCAATGTGGTGTCGTCCACACTTTCCGCAGTGAGGTAACTTGCCAGCATAAGAACCTTGCCTGGCTGTAAACACCCTTGTTGTCTCTGGGCGTTTGTTCGGGTTGAGGTTGCTAGTGTTGTTGGTGTTGTTGGGGTTGTGGGTGTAGTGGTTTCCGTTCCATTCCCGTTTGTCACCCGAATTTTCTCCTAACTCTTGGACCACTTGGTACATCAAACCTTGAGCCATTTCAATTGCTTCATGCAAGTCTACTGGTTTGGACGAGGTTACATTACCCTTGATGTTCAAAGGTAGACCTTCGATGTAACGTTCCAACAACCGGTCGGCATTGGGTACCATTTCAGGGCATAAGAGGATGAGTTCTTAGAAACGTTAATTATAGGCAGTAAGGTTTGTACCCTTCACTTTTAAGTTCCACAAATCATTTTCCATTTGTTTGATTTCATTCCTAGGGCAGTACTTCCGAATGAACATAGCCTTGAAATCGCTCCAAGGCGTGGCATGAGCAGTATCGAGGGTAACAGAACGAACATACACATTCCACCAAGTTAAAGCACCATCTAGCAGCGTGCTAGAAGAAAATTTAACTCGATCACCTTCTGCGATGTTGATAATCCTAAATTGAGATTCTAGTTTCTCAAACCATCGGGTTAAGCCTACAGCACCTTCAGTACCACGGAAGTTTTCATGCATAACTGCACAGAATTCCTTGTAGTTGCATGTCTTGTTCTGGGAAGAGTTGGATCCTCGATTGGTTTCTTCTTGAGTGCTTGCAGCATGAGTCACAGCGGCAGCTGCGAGTGCTTCAGTTACTCTTGTGGCAATGATCTGGTTGAGCATCTGAGTGTAAATGCCACTGTTAATGTCCACATTGTTTTGGTTGGTCGAACGGTTGACTGGAGGGTTCCGGTTGACAGTTCGGCGTCGTCCAGGTGCCATTTTCTATAAGAGGGACGATGAAAATGACAGTTATGACATGCACAAAAATTATACGTGTAAAGATATTACTACAAATGACATGTTTCTTAAAATCAATATTGTTATTATTCGCAAACACGATGTTTATTTCCAAGAGTACAGGAATACAAGAGTTCACTAGCCGTGACAAACCCATAGCTTA
>BQNB010164254.1:3854-14353 GCA_026074375.1 Tanacetum coccineum
TGTTGACTTTTTGACTTGATTGACTTTCCGGCTTTGATTTTGGCTTTGTCTTTCACAGTCTTTTCCATTCCGAGTCCGGTTTTGTCGTTTTGGCTTTGTTTTTCGTCCTTTTCTTGGTTATCCGTTCCTGCACAATACAATTAGCAAAACAAGCGTATATTTGGCATTTTAAGTCCATTTTTGGTTATTTTAGCTCGTTTTTAAAGGTAAAAGGTATGTGTGTTTAAGCACATACCAGTAAAACTTGATAATAAATAGTACTTGCACACAACGACACATCAATTTTGAAATAGTCAAAGACAAAAGAGAACAAAGTAAGTCTCTTGCCTTAAAGGCTAAAATGGAATCTAGTGATGAAGAAAGTTTAACTTCCAGGAGTAAAGACGAAAAATACGCCATGGCGGTTGAGGACTTTAAGAAGTTTTCCAAAAGACGAGGTAGATTTGTAAGACAAACATGTGATGAAAAGAAGTCATTCCAAAGAAGTCGGGATGACAAGAACGGAAAAATGATAGAAAATGTTTTAGATGCAAAGCCACCAAGAAAAAAATGAAAGGGCTTTTGTTGAAGGATCTTGGAGCATGGTGGTGAAGAAGAGGAAGATAAGACCAAAGACGAAACGTGTCTTGTGGCTCAAACATCTAATGAGGTACTTTTCGAAATCAAAATTTATTGTGATTATTTAACATCAATCGATGATCTTGAACTAGATAGCGACTATCATCATTTATGCAAAATGAGTTTAAAAGTCATAAACAAAAAATAAGTTACTAAAAGATATTATAAACAGGCTAGAGAAAGAAATACTTGAACTAAAATAAAAAATGTCAAGATTAGAGAAAAACAAAGAATTCGACATCGGGTATACAACGTGTCAAAACCTTGTATTTGTATTAAGGTTAGGTGAACTTCTGTTTTAGCTTTGTTTGCTTATTTATTATTTCTTTAAGTCTTGTTAGCCTAGCAGTACTAACCTTAAGCTAACAGTACTAACTTTAGCCTAGCAGTACTAACTCCAAGTTAGTACTGGTAGTTAAAACTGTTAGTACTGTTGTTAGTACTGTTGTGTTTATCTTGTTTAATTTAGCTTAATTGCTTTTTGTATTTGCTTATTTAGAGTTAGTTTAGCTTATTTAATTTGTCTTAAGTTTATTTGAGCTTACTTGTGTTTTAGTGTAAAAGTTTTAAGTATTTTTCCCAATTCTAGCTTTTATTCTTGTTCTAGCTTATGTTCTTTGTTTATTTTTATATACATTTGCTTATCAGTGTTAGTTCCAAATCATAACCTCATCCTTGTCATATTCAAACTCCAATCATCATTCGTGACTCGATATTCCATCTCTAGCCTCGTTGGGACATAACGACCCGGGAACACTCTATACTGCTTCCGGTTTTCTTGATCTCACGGATTCTCATCCTTGAATTTATTTATATCATATATATATACGTTTTAAGGAGTAAGTATCACCGGATCACATACCTTGGGGAATTTGTCCACCATTTATACATCCTAATCAAATGCAAAAATTTCAAAGGATGATTAGTGCTAACAACTTTGAACCCGTGAGATATTAAGGACTAAGTGTTTGAGTTGTTATGTAATTTAACTAGATATGCTTGGGAATTGATTTGGAGCCTGACGAGTGGATCAAAGATAGTAGATACACTAAACACATGACGGCCAACCGAAAGCTTTTCTCTACGTAAAAAGCATACAATGGAGGTAACATATTTTTTTGTTAGTAATCTACGTGGTAAAATCATTGGCAAATGTACGATTTCTCATGACTCCTGAAATATTGCAAATGTTGAGCCGAAAGATAAATTAAGTCTTACAATAATTGAAGAAAACTCTACCTTATGGCATAGGAGATTAGGTCACACAAACATGCGTTTAATTCAATCCTTAGTGTCCAAAGAACTAGATAGAAATTTACCTAAGCTTTACTTCGATCAACATTTTTGTGACGCTTGTAAAATTGGAAAACAAGCTTACGCTAGTTACAAAGCTAAGAATATGGTCTCAATGACTATATGCTTATAACTTCTACATATGGATCTATTTGGTCCATCCGCCATACGGAGTTATAGAGGAAATCGTTACACCTTAGTAATAGTAGACGACTACTCAATGTTTACATGGACAAGATTTCTTTAAAACAAAACTGAAATTTTTGAGCAATTCGAGATTTTTAGTAAAAAGGTCCAAAATTAATAAGGTTTTTAATATTCTCCGTTAGGATGGATCATGGTCGTGAATTTGATAATGAAGCGCAATTCGGATATTACTGTGACTCTAATGGGATCACTCATAATTTCTCCGCTCCACATACTCCACAATCAAATGGGATAGTAGAAAGGAAAACCGCACTTTACAAGAAATGAGTATGTTGATAGACATAATGCCAAAAAATGTTATTAATATTTTTTGACCTCTCTATGTTTTGATAATCACAAAATGTAAAAACACATAATGTAAAATTAAACGTAAACAAGTAATTAGTCGTAAATTTTCATTTCAAAAATTTAATCACTTAAAGTTATGAATAAATAAATGCTTAATGCATTTTATGATCAAAGGAATTTTTATTCAACCTTACATTTTTTTATAAAATGTAACAAACATTTTTTAAAATTATACAAAAGAAATGTTTTATTGAAAATAAATGTTTTGAATTCAAAATTTCCACCTAAAAATGGATATATTTGATCGAGGAAACACTTCCCTTGAAAAAGAAAAAAAGGGAGCGTCTGGCCATGGGCGGCCCCCTTAAAGGTAAGGGCGACCCCCTTAGTGATAAGGGGGCCGGCAAATCCAAAACGCTCCTAGCTTTGCCTATATATAGCAGACTGTTCCTAACTGATTTTCACCTTTTGCACACACATTCTTTCTGTTCTAAATCATTTTACATATTTATTTCATTCCTTTGATAATTTAATCTTAAGCATTTGTTCCCAAGTGATTCAAGCTTAGATCTTCTAGTGCAAGAAAAGAATACTTTCTATCATCAAGTTACAAAGTGTTAAAGCTTAGTTCGTGTTCTCGTAACATTGTTACGATTGTATTATATCTTGTAAATCATTTATGTATATTGTGAAAGTGTGTAAAATAGTTAGATCGTGGTGATCGTAGTGAAAATAGATAGATCGTGGTGATCGTAGAGAGAATAGATAGATCGGGGTGATCGTGTTAGTGCTTAGGTAAAGTGAAGTGCTGATAGTGTGGTTAGTATTTTAGGCCTTAAAATACAAAGTGTGTGGTAGATTGGTTCTAGCTAAGATTAGAACTCGACATTTGGCTTAGTGTCAGAAATTGATGTAAGCTACTTATGTACAATTTTCTCCGCCTTAAGGGAGTTTGTTGACATAGTGAAGAAAACTCTCAAGTTGGGTACTCGGGGAGTGGAGTAGGCCAAAGAGGAGCTTCCTTACCGAACCACTATAATTCTTTGTGTTATGGTTTGATCCTTCTAACTCTTATCTCTTATCTTGCATATTTATTTTATATCTTGTTATCATTTATTTACTTAGTTGTATTGTTCATATTGTGTACACATTGAGATCACATAAAGTCGAATCTAAGTTTTTATAAACAAACGATACATTAAATTAAAAAGCGATAAACTATTCAACCCCCCCCCCCTTATAGTTTTCCACAATTGGTATTAGAAGCCACGTCAAACAAGATTTTTAAAATAAATTGTATTTTAAAAGTTGAATCGATCTATGGAATCGAAAAAATATTTAGAAGGGCAATCTATGCAAAGACCACCACTATTTGAAAGTGATGGATTTATTTAATGGAATAATAGATTCGAAACTTATGTGAAATAAAAAGATCTAGATCTTTGGAATATTATTACCTATGGTGATATTTCTCCCCATCAAAATTATCCCAAAACTAAAAAGGATGAAATTGTACCATTTGACAAACAAAGCGTTGATCTTAAAAAGAAACTTGCAAAAAATAATGAAGCTAAAATGGTAATTTATAATGCTTTGCCACATAAAGAATACGAAATAATTTTTATGTGTAAAACCGCAAAAGAAATTTGGGATACTTTATTAATCACTCACCAAGGTAATAGTCAAGCAAAGATAATAAAATAGATCTTCTTGTTCAACAATATGAACAATTTATGATCCGGAAGCCGAATCAATAGATAATGGATTTGCTAGATTTAGCACTATTATTAGTAGTCTAAAATCACTTGATGAAGGTTTTTCTTGCAAGAAATATGTTAGGAAATTTCTTAGGGCATTTCATCCTAAATGGCGTGCAAAGGTTATGGCTTTTGAAGAGTCAAAGGATTTGACATCACTATCACTTGACGAACTTATTGGAAATTTGATAGTTTATGAAGTGATAATAAAGAAAGACTCTAAAATGGTCAAAGGCAAAAGAGAACAAAGTATATCTCTTGCCTTGAAGGCTAAAAAGGAATCTAGTGATGAAGAAAGTTTAACCTCCGATAGTGAAGACGAAGAATACGCCATGGCCATGAAAGAATTCAAGAAATTCTTCAAAAGATGAGGAAGATTCGTAAGACAACCACGTGATGAAAGAAAGTTGTTCCAAAGAAGTAGAGACGACAAAAATGGTAAAAGTGAAAAAAAAGTGATTTAGATGTGGAGATCCAAATCATCTCATCGGAGAGTGTCCAAAGTCACTAAGAAAAAATAATCAAAGAGCTTTCATTGGAGGAATGTGGAACGACAGTGACGAAGATGAGGAAGAAAAGACTAAAGACGAAACTTGTCTTGCAGCTCAAGCGTCTAATGAGATATGCTTAGGAATAAACTGGGAGCCCAACGAGTGGATTAAAGATAGTGGATGCTCAAAACACATGACATGTAATTGAAAGTTATTCTCTACATACAAAGCGTACAATGGAGGAAACATTATTTTTTAAAGCAATTTGCGTGGTAACATCATAGGCAAATGTACAATTTCTCATGACTCCCTAATGGTTGAAAATATTAAGCACGTAGATAATTTAAAATTTAACTTGCTAAGTGTTGGTCAAATATGTGATAAAAAGTGCAAAGTAATATTTACCGAACATGATAGCAAAATAATTAAAGATGAAAAAGTCATAGGTAGATGAATTAGAAAAAGAGGGTTATATGTGATGAAACTAGGAAATAAGCCAGAAGATAAAATATTTCTTGCAACCTTAGATGAAAATTCTACCTTATGGCATAGGAGATTAGGTCATGCAAACATGCAATTAATTCAATCTCTAGTGTCTAAGGAGTTAGTAAGAAATCTACCTAAGCTTAAATTCGACCGACATTTTTATGACGCTTGCAAAATTAGAAAGCAAGCTCATGCTAGTCACAAAGCCAAAAATATAGTCTCAACGACTAGATGTTTAGAACTATTAGACATGGACTTATTCGACCCTTCCGCCATACAGAGTTATGGAGGAAATCGTTATACCTTAGTAATTTTAGATGACAACTCTCGATTTATATGGACTAGAGTTTTAGGAAATAAAACCGAAGCTTTTGAAAAATTCAAAATATTTAGTAAAATGATTCAAAACAAATTAGAATGTTCCATAGTGTCAATTAGAATGGATCATCGTCAGGAATTTGATAATGAAGTACAATTTAGAAACTATTGTGACTCAAATGGGATTTCTCATAATTTCTGCGCTCCTCATACTTCACAATCAAATAGGGTAGTAGAAAGAAAGAATCGCACTCTACAAGAAATGAGTAGGAGTATGTTAAATGAACAATCCATTCTACAAAAATTTTGGTGTAACGCGTTCGATACATCAACCAATATAATTAATAGAATTTCCATTAGACGTATTTTAGGAAAAACCCCATACGAGTTGTTAAAAGGTAGAAAACCTAACCCTAACTATTTCAATTTATTTCAAAGCAAATGCTTCATTCTTAATACAAAAGATTACCTCACCAAGGTCGACCCAAAGTCATACAAAGGTGTCTTCCTAGGATATTCGCAAAATAGCAAAGCTTATATAAATCTTAATAAACAAACAATGAAATTCAAAGAATCCTTAAATGTAACATTCGATGAAACTCCACCCCCGCCTAAAACATCACTTATAGAGGATGATGATTTAGTTAAAGAAGAAGCTATTGAGGTTAATAAAACAAGACCCTTAGGCAATGATCTCAAAGATAAATATTTAGAAAATAATGAAATCATAAACATTAAAGAATCTAAGAGTCATCCACTAGAAAATGTTATTGGTAACTTAAATCAAATAACTCTTAGATCAAAAGCTCAAGACAAAAGAAATTTCTTTTATTTTCTTTCAACCATAGAACCTAAAAATATAAATAAAGCTTTAAAAGATGAAAGTTAGGCAATTGCTATGCAAGAAGAATTAAACCAATTTATCTTAAATGATGTTTAGAAACTAGTCCCAAATCCTAAGGATATGACCATTATTAGAACTAAATGGGTATATAAAAAAAAGCTTGAAGAAAATGGTGTCATATTCTACAAATAAAGCTAGGCTAGTCGCTCAAGGTTATAATAAACAAGAAGGAATTGATTATGACAAAACTTATGCACCTGTAGCTATATTAGAATCCATAAGAATATTATTAGCTTATGCATGCCACATGAGAATTCGAATAAAATCAAAAGGATGTAAAAGAAAGAGTGCATTCCTAAATGGTTTTATCAATGAGGAGGTTTACGTGGCACAACCTCCAGGATTCATTGACTTCGCAAAACCTAATCATGTTTATAGACTCAAGAAAGCGCTTTACGGACTTAAACAAGCTCCTAAAGCTTGGTACGATAGATTAAAAGCCTTTCTTATTAAACATGATTATACCATAGGAATGGTAGATAACACACTCTTTACTAAAAAGAAAAACTCTAACCTCATTATTGTCCAAATATATGTCGACGACATTATATTCGGCTCAACTTGTCAAGAATTGTGTGATGATTTTGCCAAGATCATGCACGATGAGTTTGAAATGAGTATGATGGGGGAACTAAACTTTTTCTTAGGATTACAAATAAAACAATTAGAAGATGGTATATTTTTCAATCAATCAAAATATATAAAAGAAATGCTTAAGAAATTTGGATTAGAAGACTCTAAACCTATGAAAACTCCTATGTCTACGGAAACGAAACTCACGAAAGACGAAGAAGGTGAGTCCGTGGATAATACTAAATATAGAGGTATGATAGGTAGCTTATTATACTTAACGGCAAGTAGGCCCGATATCATGTTTAGTGTTTGCCTTTGTGCACGCTTCCAAGAGGATCCCAAAACCTCTCATCTTGAAGCGGTTAAACGTATCTTCCGATACATTAAAGGCACTATGCACTTGGGATTATGGTATCCTGAGGGGTTCGGCATAGAAACCGTAGTATATGCTGACTCTGATCATGCGGGAGCTTATGTGGACCGAAAAAGCACTAGCGGTATTTGTACGTTTATGAGATGTTGTTTAACATCTTGGTTTTTGAAAAAGCAAACCGCTCTTGCTATATCCACTATCGAGGCCGAATACGTAAGTGCCAGAAAGGCATGCCAACAAGCACTATGGATGAAACAAAGATTATGGCATTAGTCTAGATGATATTCCTATAATGTGTGATAACAAAGGAGCTATAGACTTAAGTAAATTCCCGTTTAACATTCTCGTACAAAACATATTGAAATTCGTCACCACTTTCTTTATGACAATGTTCAAAAAGGAAATATTTTCATAGAAAAAGTTTCATCGGAAGATAACATTGCCGACATTCTAACTAAACCCCTTAAACGTGAGCCTTTTAATTACTTACGTCTAGGTCTAAAAATAATGGAACAAATTGATTAAATACTTTCTAAGAAACTATAATACCATAATAAAAAATTAACTCGCTCAACAAAACATGGAACTATAACCAAAATTCGCCAGAATCTAAAAAAAAATCAGAAAAATAATTTCGTTAGATAGGCGGCCCCTTTAGCTCCCAAAGGGCGGCCCCCTTAAGTGATAAGGGGGCCGGCCACATACATAAGGGGGCCGGCCATCTGACTGTCCAATTTTTTTAAAACTGACACTCTGAATGTTAAACATAATCTAACCAAAAACAAAAATTGCAAGTAACTTCCAATTATTATTCTCTTAATCTTGTGTCTAGGATTCAATGTTGCACAAAATCAAAGATTAAGAATTTTTCATAAGTCTTATAATTAGAACTAAGAAATTAGTTATTATCATACTTTCAAAGTACTAAGAAATTACGTATTTATAAATACTTGCAAACTTTCATGTTGCTAAAGCTTAAATTTTAAAACTTAGTATATAAGTCCTAATCTATTTCTCGAAAACCTTCTCACAACTAGGAATTCATGAAAACTTATTTTCATACATTGTTGAGATATCCTAAAAACGTTTTCCACGCATGCATGATGATCTCACACTTGTTGCCGAAATATATAATCTAATATATATATATATATATATATTTTGACACTCTTGATTGAGCAAAATTAAATCAAGGAGCACTTGGATTATTTCTTAGGTTCTTATTTTAGAGTCGAAATAATCGTTACTCCACATTTTTCGCATATAGGCACACACTAGGATTATAAATGCAAAACATAAGTCTCAAGTAATGCATTTACAACCTATCTTTCTTATTGAGAAATTTTAATGATAAATTTTTTATGAAGTACTAATCATAGGAACATCATAACTATTAGTTAGTATTCTGATTAATATGCATTTCATTATAAAAGCTTTCATAATTATTTGCCTCTTTGCATGCTTATTCATATATATTCTTGCTTGCTAAGTGTTCATGTGAATTAATCTTGATTGCTATAAAAATTAGGACTTGCTGTGAAATGGCCACAAAACAGTCCACCTTTTTACCAATTTCTGGAAGAAAACAAAAACCTGGACAACCTGGGTTTTCTCAGGTGGCGGTCCCTTTAGCTCTTAAGGGCGGCCTCCTTAGTGATAAGGGGGTCGACCACATAAATAAAGGGGCCAACAATCTGGTACATGATTTTTACTGTTTCTTTCTGCTTTTTGACCCTCTTTTACCTAGACCCAGCTATAATTTACCAGATTTCACCAACATTTCTTGGCTTTGTTTTCTAACAATGTCCATTCATCCTTAACTACCTCACCCTCCTAGTAAAAATTATCCCTCATCCTCACTATTATCATCACATTCATCTTGTCTTCTCCAATGTCTTCTCCTCAAAAACTCTTGTCCAAACCTTCAAGGATAGCCAAAATGTCTGTAAGACCCATATGGAGAAAGAAGTTAAACTATTGTAACACATCTAATGAGGTTGATGTTAACTTAGCTACGCCAATGCCTAAACCATAATCTCCTTTCAATGAACCCTCACAATAAAACTCTCCTACTACTCAATCAAACTAAAATTCACTAAAACCTCATTTACTTCAACTTGGTAATCCTTGTGTCACTAGAGTTGGCTAAAATCTCATTCCACCTTAAAGTGTCAATCAAACTCAATCTACCCAACCTCTATTTCCTCACTTACTCATTAATCTACCTGTTTCTAATGTGCTTCATGCTCAATCTCCACCCTCACCTCAAGGTGATAACCAAACTCCACCTCCACCACCTTCATCTACTCATAGAGAAATGCTTGTTGATGAGATCAATCAACTCCAAGATTTATCAAACCTACTAGCCATGCACCTTTCATAACGTACAACTCCTTCATCACCCTATTCTCCAAACTTGTCTCACACTCTCAACATAAATCAAGTTGAACATCATGTTGGTTATTGTCCTTGTTGCATCTTTACCCAAAAATAATTCCTATCCTTAAGTGAAGATATCAATTGGATTGAATTTCTTCTTACTCGCCCACAACCACCACTTCAAGTTCAAAGAGACTACCCTCTAACAACCACCCTCGCTCCAAACTCTCCACCAATAACTAACTAAGCATGTTACATGCTTACCTTTTTCTCGCTTTTAAATAAAAGTCCAACCCACTCCTTTTGTAAGCAAGTCCTATGGCATCCTATGGAAATCTAGGCAAATTAGGACCCTTGTAGTTTCTATTTATGTATAATCTATTATTATGCTTCAAGCATAATATTTAGACTTGATGAATGCATGTTGTATGATTGTGTTTTATACATAATTTCTATGTTTAATGAATGATCTTTAGTCTTGAGTTTTTAAGTATGCATTTGCTAGTCTTTATATCTTATGTCAGTTGAATGTCTCTTATCTATATAGTTAAGTCGAGTTAATATATATGTATTTTCGATTGTTGGGTTTACACAAATACCTTGACTCTTGACAAGCACCATCAATATTTTTGAGCATTTTTTCGTTTGTCCTTGCTATATGTTAGAAATCGTTGTCGTGTTCTTCTAACTTGTTTTTGTAGCAAAGTTACCATAGCTCGATTCCTTGCCCTCGAACAAGGGGGAGCACACATTAAGGGGGATCATTTATTGCGTCGATTTTACGCGTATTCATCGACGAAGCCTTTTGATTC
>BQNB010164255.1:0-14353 GCA_026074375.1 Tanacetum coccineum
TTAAGCAAATACGTACAATAATAAAAATAAATAGCACATTTATTGACGTCGTCAAAGACTTGAAAACACAGGGTGTTATACTTTGCCATAGGTGCGGTCTTGGGGCAACGTCATGAAAAGTACTTTAGGACTATACACTATGCTAGTAAAACAATTACCGTGGCGGAATCGCATTACACCACGATAGAGAAAGAAATGTTAGCCGTGGTGTACGCCTTCGAAAAATTCAGGTCTTACCTAATCTTGAACAAAAGCATTGTGTATAAGGTTTACTCCGCCCTCAAATATCTCTTTGCTAAAAAATATTCCAAGGAGAGATTGCTCCGGTGGGTTCTCTTCCTTCAAGAGGTCAAATTCAAAGTAATTGACACAAAAGGAGCCGAGAATCTTGCGGCCGATCATCTTTCCCGATTAGAAAATCCTTATGAAAATGTTCTCGACCCAAAGGAGATAAATGAAACGTTTCCTCTTGAGACACTTAATATGGTGACTTTTCGTGGTGACTCAAATACCCCGTGATTTGCCAATTTTGCAAATTACCACGCGGGAATTTCATTGTTAAAGGGATGTCGTCCCAGCAAAAGAACAAGTTTTTCAAAGATGTTAAACACTACTTTTGGGACGACCCCTGTTAGATATTAGAAAAAGACTCGGTCACCCCATGTATTTTACTGTTCAATATAGCTCGTAGTTTAATAGGTAAACGTTTGACTTTCGGTATTGAACCGGGTATTAATACCCGGTGTATTGTAAGAACTATAAATACCTCTTCCAACTTTGGAAGAGGTAAGCATCTAGTCATTTAACACACACTCTTTAGTGTGTTTTCTTTTTCTCTCTCAACTATTCTCTCTCTCTAACTTTCTCTCTCTAGATCTCTTTAGATCTATACATGTTTGTGTGAATTCGGGAACCTACAGTTTTTAACCCGCCCTTAATAAAGCTTTTGATCAGTTTTTTTTCCTTTTTTTTTGACCAGTTTTTTTTTCTTTCCTTTTTTATTTTCTCAAAAAAAATTTTAAAATCAATTTTTTTTTTCTCGGGATACCCTCTCGCACTGTTGGAGCCATCAGTTTGTTTTTTTATGTTTGTTTTTCCTTTTTTGTTTCTCAAAAAATTTTTAAAATAAAATTTTCCTTTTTTTTTCTCGGAATACCCTCTCGCACTGTTGGAGTCATCGGTCTGTTTTTTTATGAATAAAATTTTAAGTTTCCTCGAACCTCGCGCTCCGCTAATCGTCTCGCAGCGGCTCGCGGGTATAGCTACTTGTAAACCTACAATTACAAGGAACACTTGCATTAAAATGCTGGGTCGACCCGACCCGGACGCTTTTAATGCACCGGTCGGCCCGATCCGACCTCTTTTTTTTATTTACGAAATAACCCTTCAAATATTTACTAAATACCTCATCGCACTATGTGTCAAATTACGAAAACGACCGTTAACCTTTTTTTTCTACATAACACGTAATCAAAACCGCCGCCCGTCAAACTCCCGTAGCGGAGCGCGGGCATGCAAACTCGTTCTGTTCTCATTTGGCCACTTGGCATTAAAAAATTTCTTATCAGAAAAGAGACTGTCGTTTGGGAATAACACGAACCTCACTTTTTCTATCGACATCAGCAAGTTATATTAGAAGTGTCTAGAAAGTAGAAACTACTGTTGGTACTCTCTTTCTCAACCACAAAGTATGAAAAAGTACAACATTCACTCATTTGGTCTTTTTTATTTACTGTATAATACAGTTTTTTTATCAGTTTTTATTCCGCGTTTTTTGTCAGTTTAATACTTTTAACTTGTCATGTTTTATAATTTTTGCTCCATACTTTTCGTTTCACAATTTTATAACAAAAGCAAAATTATAAAAAAAAAAAAAAAATCAAAAAACGCAAAAAACATAAGAGGTAAAAATAGTGTTTTAGAGTGGTCTTAATAACATACCCATTTTGTTTACTTTGTCAATAAATCTATCTTGGATTGCCGATTGGATCAAGTATGAACCTGATTGCGAACTGGAAGTTTATGATCGATCGTTTTCATAGAAAGCTGTCTACTTGGAAGGTAAATATGTTGTCTATTGGAGGGCGTTTCACTTTAATTAAAGCAGTGCTCGGGAGCCTCGGTATTTATCATCTTTCGTTGTTTAAATGCACGTAATCTGTTATCAAAAAGCTAGAATCCCTTCCGGCTTCATTTCTTTTGGGCGATAGCGGTGGGAATAAGAAGATGGCTTGGATAAAATGGGACAATATTTTGGCGTCTCATGATAAAGGCGGATTGGGTATAGGGAGCTTGAAAGCATTTAATCTTGCCCTCCTTTTAGATAACCTCATCTTGAGCTTGTTAATCGTATCGTCCCATGCTTTGACCAAAGATGCATTACCACCGACCATAACTCCCAAGGCTATTCATGGGATGATACCGGAATAGAGATGAAAGGGTGACAAATTTTTCTGTACGTGGGCGAGTACTTGTTACGATCGATTTCATGTTACATTCCAAAGAAATTAACCCGTTACACACGTTACGACATTAAGGTGGTAAATGTTACGATCAAAAACCTTATATTTGTAAAATGATAATTGAATAGGTAAATGGGCCTTGATACCGAGATATAATCGGTTATTTCATTTGGACGCAAATCCAAATTGCATGCTTGCTGATCGGTTATCTCATGATACTTGGACATTTAATGAAAAGGCCAATAAGGGAGCAGGAATGAAGAATCTATGGAGATTTTGAAGACGGAAATTGGCCAAAGTTCAAGGTGAATGAATGCGTCCAGATTATTGATGGAATTCAGAAATCATAATAAAGGGACAACAAACCCCCTATCGGAATAATGAAGTTCCCCCAATAATACTTGGTTGTAGGCAACCCCAAAACCCGAAAAGATTTAAAAAGACCCTCCAAATATTCCTACAATCAAACACCAACGTCATCTCAAAATCTCCGATTCTAGCATTGGAATGGTTGGATGAGGTGGTGAACATTGTTATCGATACTCTCTTGCATACTCGCATGCATGTGGATAATTGTATTCTTCCTTCTCTAAGTCCAAGTACGAGGTGGTCTAAGATATTACCCCATAAGGTAAATATTTTCATTTGGCATCTTATCTTGGATAGATTACCAAATCGTTTAAACTTATCTTTACGGGGTTTAGATATTCAGTCTATTACGTGTCCCTTTCGCAATGTGGGTTTGGAATCGAATGATCACATTTTCTTTGGGTGTGATACAGCTTCTAGTATATGGCGACTTATTCGTGTTTGGATCGATGTTTCTATGCCTTCTTTTGTTTCTTGTTCAGATTGACTTCAACGGCTCGAAGATTGGGGATCATCTAAGGATTATAAAGATCGTGTTTATGTTATATCCGCGACGGCTTTATGGATCTTGTGGCGGTATCGGAATAGTATCACTTTTAATTCTCATCCTATGAGGAAAAATGATTTATTTGATAGTATTCGTATGTTTTCTTTTTTTTGGCTTAAATGTAGATGTAGAAAAGTTAAATGTTGGAATTTTTGGTTGGTTAATCATTTGTAATCCTCTTCTAGCCCTTTGCTAGAGAGTCTTTCTTTAATGATATTCATTGTTAAAAAAAAATCTGTCAATTTTTATATAAGAAGAAAAGACATTTATTTGTTTGACAATGAACTTTAAAAAAAAAACTTTGAGACATTACTAGAGTCGACATTTAATTTATTTTGAGACGAAAATAGTGATACTATTTATGTGACTTTTTATAAATGTTTTCATGATTAAGGATTGCACGTATTTGCTAGAAGTAATCGTTGTTTAGTCAAAGCATTTTAAAATGTGAGCACCGAAAACTTGTGCTATTATAGTGTACTTGCACTAAAAAAATTCAACTCCCCTCACTTGCATAATCTTACACTGAACGCATTTAGAACGTTTGCAATGCATCGCTTGAACTCTTTTTCACTATTCTTGTAAATAGTTTTTAAACTTTTTAGCATTGCATATAATGACTTTTCAAACCACATGAAGCAATAGCTTGACAAAAGTGGTTGGAGTTTTTTTTATATTTGTATATTATTTAAAGACTTTACTTTTTTTTAAATGTGAATTATATATTTCAAATAGTTTGTTTTTTTTCTCATATTAAATGACAATTTTTTTTTCAATAAAGGGGATATTTTTTTATTTTTTTTGTCCAGGCCGATATAAAGTCGTAAACGTAATTTTTTTTCTTCTTATTTTTGGCGAAAGAAGGGGGGGAGTATAATTTTTTTTTTCTTCTTAGTTTTGAATGAATCGGTCGATATGTTTTTATTATATAAAAAAGTCGTAAATAGTTAAAAGTTGAGGGTACGTTTTGTGAAATAAAAATTTAGTTTTGGGCCAGGCTAGTTTATTTGGGCTGCTGTTTTGGGCCAAATGAAAAGTCCAATGTTTTTTGTCTTCTAGCGTATTGCAATGTAAGATAAAACTAATACTTTTCAAAACCACATGAAGCCAATAGCTTTGCCAAAAAGTGGTTGGAGTTTTTTTTATATTTGTATATTATTTAAAGACTTTACTTTTTTTTAAATGTGAATTATATATTTCAAACAAGCATACACATACAGATTATGCTAATGCATTAGGACATGCCTCAAGCATTCTTACAAACCAAATTCTACATCCAAAATACAAAACATATCCAATTACAACAAACATTCAACCTACATTCTATTCTTCTTCCTTTAAATCTGAATATTCCATCTTGATTCCACTTCTCTTACTGCACTTGAATCTTTTACTTCAAAACCAGCAATCTTTAACTGCACAGTCTCTTTTATAGTTTGTATCAAAGACTTTTCATCTCTTGTCTCCTCTCTAAAAACTCTATTGTTCCTTTCTTGCCATGTGTAGTAAACCACTGCACCAAATACTAGCCTCCTGATAATGCTCTAAATAATATTATGATTATTTGGTAACCTCTTCAATTCTTCCACAATCTCATTCCAGCTAAAGGACATATTGACACTTAACAACCTCTGTGTTTCTCTTCATACTTTTTAAGTGTATGCACATGTAAAAAATAAGTGTTCAACTGAATCCAAGCACTGTTTGCAGAAAACACATTTCATCACCTCATTTGGCTTCCAAATAGCAACTTTGTCCTGAGTACTTAATCTATTTTGAATAGCCATCCATACTACAAAAGCATGTCTAGGGATGTTTTTATTAAACCATACAATTTTGTACCAATCCACTTTTGTCTCTTCACCATTTAAGTCCTTCCAAACCTGCTTGATACTAAACAGATTCTCTTTACTATTCTTATCAACCCAAATTGGTTTATCACTAGTTCCCTCATGTAATCTAGGCACAACACACTGGTTTAATATAGAATACTCATTACTCCATCCTTCAGGCCAATTGCCCTCATACTTAGTCACTAAATCTGCTATAGTGGTGTTAATTCTTAAACCAGCCTCATAAATCTCTCTTGAAGTAACAATATCACACAAAATACCTGCAGAGCACTATTTATCATACCAAGCATTAATACTTTGCCCATCTCTAACTTTCCATAAAACATGTTTTCTGATTTTATCCCTTAACTGTAACATTTCTTTCCATTGCACTACTATTAGCTTTTGCTGTAATTTCCCATATGCTTTTTCCTTTAAGATTCTTAGTATAGATCCATTTTACCCAAAGGGTATCCTTTTTAGCAATCATACTCCACAACTATTTAACTAATAACACCTCATTCTAAACTTTTAAATTCTTTATCCCTAATCCTCCTTGCTCTTTAGGCCTACAAACCTTTTTCCCATGATACCTTAGCCTTCCATTTAGTCAGTTCCCCTTGACACCACATAAAGCCCTTTAAAAGCTTATTGATTTCATATATCACATTCTTTGGAAGTAAGAAAACAAAAGCCTAATAAATTTGCATTGCACTAAGGACAGATGCAATTAGTTGAAGCCTTCCAGAGTATGACAAAGCCTTATTTCTCCAGTCCAACACCCTATTTTTAACTTTCTCTACTAAAGGTTTATAATCAGTAGCATTAATCTTCTTAGTAATTAATGGAACTCCTAGATATCTTACTGGAAGTTTACCAATGGCAAATGGGACAATACCAAGAATAACATTTTGTTCTGCATTTGTCAACCCTCCAAAAAAGACAATACTTTTACTCATATTTGCTTTCAAACCAGAATAACTACTAAATTCCTCTAAGGCCTCCTTTATAACACTCACTAATTTAGTATCACCATGAAAAAATACTAAAAGATCATCAACAAAGCATAAGTGTGTAATTCCTAGCTTATGACACCCATAATGATATTTAAACTCCTTATTTTCACTAATATTCTTCCTCATTATGATATTGAAAGCCTCCATTACAAGTGTAAACATATATGGTGACATAGGGTCACCCTGTCTTAGACCCTTTCCACTACTAAAATAACCTTCTCTTTCCCCATTTATGTTAATAGAGAACTTTGTAGTACTAACACAAACTATTATCCACTCAACCATCATCTTAGGAAAACCAAATTGCTCCAAAACTACTCTTAGGAAATTCCAGTCAATAGTGTCATAAGCTTTTTGAAGATCAATCTTAAAAGTAACATTTTTAATCTTCTGTTTTCTATTATAACCTTTAAACAACTCCCGAGCCAGTAGAATATTATCAGTAATCCGTCTACCAGCTATAAAAGCACTTTGACTTTCATGAACCAATCTCCCAAGCACCCTTTTCAGCCTATTAGTTATAATTTTACTAATGCATTTGTAGATTACATTACAACAAGCTATAGGTCTGAATTCAGAAACTTTATCAGGATTTTGGACTTTAGGAACAAGTGAGATAAGATTGGCATTAACCTCACCAAGAAGCTTCCCCATTCACAAAGAAATCTTGAACAGCTTTACATACGTCATTGCCAATTACACTTCATGCTGACTTATAGAATCTAGCAGTATAACCATCAGGCCCTGGAGCTTTAGAATCTTCAATATCAAACATTGCATTTTTCACTTCTACTACATCAACATCTCTACACATCTTATCAGCTTCCTCACTACTTAATTTGTTTGGAAATTAAATTTTGTCAGTAGGCATGTTAGTAACAACATCGTTCTTTCCTAGAAATCCTTGAAAATGCTTCACAAATTGTTCAGCAACTTTATCATTCTCAAACCTCTCCCCTTTATCATTGCAAACTGACATAATCCTCCCTTTGTGCATTCTACCCTTAATGATCTTATGAAAAAATTCTGTATTCCTATGACCATCCTTCAACCATTCAATCTTAGCTTTTTGCATCAACAAGTTATTTTCATCTTTCATAGCATCATAATATTCATTAAGAACCCTGCAGCTTTTAGCTTTAATATCCTCATTATGAGGATGCTTGTCAACTTTAGCTTGCACTTCCTTTAAACATTCTCTTAACTTTGTAACTCTTTTAAAAATATTCCCATTTTTCCAACTTAGTTTATTCAGTAAAGGATTCATTAACTTCATCTTTTTCACCAATTTATAAATCATATGCCCATCAATCTCAACTTCCCAAGATTTCTTTATAATAGGAAGAAACTCTTTTTTATCAGTAACAAAGTTAGAAAACCTAAATGCTTTTTTCCTCTTTGCCATTCCATTTGGTAGCCTCAGTACTGCTGGTGAATGATCAGATATCATATTTTTTTTTAAAATAACAATTGATATTAAGAACCTAGCAAGCAGCTAGCATCAAGCGTTACAACAATTAGATATAGCGTTACGAGGGTTAGAATACCACTCTATCCAGTTACAAAACTTTTTGCTATATCTACTAGAAATCCAATTGAACGAGTGAAGCTTTACATCATTTAGTGATGCAAATCTTTCGTTTGCTACTCATTTTCTGAATTGTTATCTACTTTTCTATTTCGCCAAGAGTCTAAATTTGAATCATGCCACAAGAAGATATGTGGAGTGTAGCATGTGAGTTTTTGACGATCCGCCAAGGTGAGGCTTCAAAAAAGTTTTGGATGGAAGTTAAGTTGTGAAGATTCCACCATTTTAATATGTCGGTCCATATTTGCTTTGCTGTGGCACAATGAACAAAGATGTGATTTTCTGTTTCGAGATCATCGTCACAAATAGGGCATCGAACCGAGTGTAGATCAATTCCTCTTCTATCCAAGTTAACTCTTATTGGAAGTCTTTCATTTGCCACTCTCCAAGAATTGATATTAATTTTAATAGGAATGCACTTTGTTCCTTCCTTGTTTAATAAATTTTGAGTCATGGTTGTTGTAGAGCTTGTGTAGATATTTCTAAAAGCTTTGACCGAAAACTTTCTTGAAGCAAAAGGTGTAAATTCCCACGAGTCTCGAGAGTTAGTAAGATGTAACTGAGAAAAAGATTTGGTTAGTGCCTCTAATTCTTGAATTTTCCTCTTCTCATAATGTGGAGTCTCCTCCCTTGCCCACAGAAAAATGGAGTCTATAAGTGCCTGATGGGCCAATGACATTTGGAGAGGGATTTGTGGGACTTGGGGACCTGTTGACTACTCGAACATCTTTAGAGACTTCAAGTCGGTATAACTGGGAAAAAGTCTCACTTAAGGAAGGACCACCAACCATTTGTCTAGCCAAAAATTTACTATTTTCCTACGTTTACCAATCTTGATTTTAAAAAGAGGGTAGGCAACGTTACTCCCACGCCATATTGAAGTCATTCTTAGCTTTTGCAATGTTGGCCAAGGTCCTAACTTACTTTTTAATTATTGAGGTCGTCGAGAAGGACCACCTTGGGGACCATGGTTAAAATGAATGACTCTTACCCCAAAGCGAGTCGCTTTTCATTATTAGAACATCTACCCACATTAGTGAGCAAACTTATATGCTTTGAGCTTAAACTGTCAATTCTAAGACCTCCGCATTTGAAAGGGGTACTAACTTTTTTCCAAGCAATCAATGATATCTTTTATGGAATCTAAAGCAATCCCAACCCATATATGAAGTTCCTCCCTTATGCTTTCAAGCTTAGTGATAATAGGATTTCGGTGCCTTATAGGTAGAAAAATAAATAAACACTAGCTTCCAAGACGGATTTTATATAGGGTTAGCCTACCACAAAAAAGAGAGGGCACTTTGATTTCCATTTAGACAATCTCTTTTGAAACTTTTCAATAAGGGGATTCCAATTTGAGCATCTAGAACATCTTGGCCCCGATAGGAAGACCCAAATAGGTGCAAGGAAAGTGGCCATGTGGGGGACAACACAATTACGGATGCGAGAGAGTTTAGCTCCTGTTGTGAAACCCATTTAAGCCGAAAAATTTTGCTTTTATTTGAAGTTAATTTTAAGCCCAGAAGCAAGATGAAAACAAGATAGGATGTAAGACAAGTTTTTTACATTTAAGAATGACCATTCTCCCAAGATAAGAGCATCGTCGGCGAATTGAAAATGGGAAACATTAATCCTATCTTTACCCACCTCAACCCCTCGGAATAAGCTTCTATTTTTTGCTTCAATTATAACCACATTAAGAGCCTCAATCGCCAAGATGAAGAGAAGGGGAGAAGTGGATCCACCTTGTCTAAGCCCCCCTTCATTCTGAATTTCACAAAGTAGGGAACCATTAACAAGAACCGAGGCATAACCCGAGTTAAGACAAGCAAAAATCCATTGCCTCCACTTTGAGGTAAAACCCATTTGAGCCATAATCGAGTCTAAGAAAGACCAAGACAAAGTGTCAAAAGCCTTTTCAAAGTCAACTTTAAGCATAAAAAGCTTCTTCTTGTAAACTTTTGCCCACGATATAATTTCGTCCACCATTAAAGGCCCATCAATGATTTGACGACCTTTTATAAAAGCCGTTTGAGCTTCGCTAACAACTGATGGGATGACCACTGCTAGGCGGTTAGCAAGAATCTTTGCAAGAATTTTGTATTGGCTACCTATCAAGCTAATGGGTCTAAAATTCATTTTGTCAAGACGTCTTCAACATTTTGGCACCAAGAGCAATGAAAGACGAATTACAACCTCTTTGGTAAGAATGAAGTCATCTCAAATTCTCTGATATAAGCAATGACGTCTGGAGCGATGGTGTCCCATTGTGATTTGTAGAATTTAAACGTGAAGCCATCCGGGCCGGGAAGCCCTTTTCACTTACTTTTTTTTTTTTTTTTTTTTTGTTTTTGTTTTACACAATCCTCAAACCGCATCCTTATTTTCTTGATAAGATATTGGATAATCAAGAATCAGTAAGTCATCACTAGAAAGTTTTTTGAAATTATCACTTGAGAAAGTCGGTCTAGAAATGACTTCTTTGAATTTAGAACCGTAAACTTGAAAAATATGAGATTTTAGGGCTGTAAGATCTGTTTTCCAAGACCCATGAATATTGAGTCCATTTATCCGAGATCGGTTTCTATTGCTATTGATGATCCCATGAAAGAAACCCGAGTTTTCATCCCCTTCCAAAGCCCATCTTGTTTTAGCTTTTTGGCGCAAATCTGTTAAGTGATGGTATTCAATATCATGGAGGTCTTTGATTATTTTTGATCTGGATTCAATATCGGTGGAAGAGAGGGTGGAGGTTTCGGCTAAAGTGTCAATTGACTGGAGTTTGTAACGAATATGGTAAAAACATCCATTAGCAGCATGAAATTTATCCATAAAGGCCTCACTGATCAATATTCTATCAAGCTTCTTAAGAGTTTTGCACTGAGGATTACCCCTACTTTTAGTCCATGTAAAATGAAACCCAGAACTAAGAATATCTTCCACTTCAATTTCTCAATACACTCAGCAAATTTATTCATCTCATTAGAAGAAACTGAACTTCCATTAGAGTGTTCTTCCACTCTCAAAGTAACATTTAAATCTCCTATTGTAACCCATGGTTCCCTATTAGTAATAATTTTTTGAGATCCTAATTCCTTCCATAATCTCCTTCTCTCAATATATGAGTTACTAGCATATACCATAGTACAAAAGAATCTAACTTTTTTGCATACTTGTTAGCCTTACTATTTTGTAAAGCTGTCGTCTTACACGTGAATTGGACTAGCTATGGACACTTCGTGAAACGCATGGACTACTATTGTATACTAGGGATAGTCTAGTTATCTTTAGGCTATAATACCCCTCATGACTCTTCATGGGGTGTGTGGATGTTCATTTTGTTTTTCCATTCTCTTTCTAATAAACACATACTTTTGTTTTTCTCCACCATCTCTCTACTTTCTCTTACTAGAAACTAACAATGATACATCTTCTATATTTTGATCAACCAAGACCCCTCGAAAAGGTGTTTTGAATCGCGTAACAAGTGGTATCAAGAGCTCAAAGTTTTATTCTTGGGTCGGTTTGATTATTGTGGTCGGGGTCTCGAATCTGTCATTTTTGTGTAATGTATTCGTGTGTTGTGTTCGTGCTTTACAACATATTATTTCTGCTTATTTGGGCTTATTTTCGTGGGCTTTTTTTGTAAAAGCCACGAATTACTCTCTTTTTTGTGTTAGTTGTTTGAATTTGCTAGTATAGCAGTTTGTCTCAAGTTTTTGTTAAGTTTTTTTGTCCCTTATTTTCCAAAACTTATCACAATATGCAGATCTGTGTTTACAACTTATAACATCTTATATTCGAGCTTTTCATAAAACTTATTGGGTTGGTCTGTTTGGGCTTATGTTGATGCTAACAGCTTATTTGTTAAGCTTATCTTGAAAAGTAAAAAGGTTGGTGGTAGTGGTTTGGTCACTAAAGTACTTTTTCTGTGCTTATTTTTGTTCTTCATACGGTTTGGCAGTAGAAAAAACCAGATCCAGTTTTTAGGGAAAAGGTACAAAAAGTACGAAAGTAACAGGCAGCGGTTTGACCGTGGCGGTTTGACGTAGCGATTTGATTCAGGTGATGGCGGTTTACCACTTTTCATGGTCAAACTAAACTAAACTCTGCCAAATTTAAAACTTGGTGGCGGTTTGGTGTGATTAGATGGCGGTTTGCCAAAAGTAATAGCGGTTTGGTGTAAACCCAACCCAAACCGAGTCAACTTGGTCATTACCGAGTTGACCCGGGTCAACTCAAACGAGTCAAAGTCTAAGAAAAGGACAGATATGAAGAAATGACTGACTCGAACAAAACCATAACAACATCTAACAACATCATCCATAACAGCCTCAACACACCCATCATCAACAACCATTCACAATCTTCACAAATCCACAAATCCTAATCAATCCCCTTATCACATTATTCAATCTATTCATTCACCACAACTCATCTCCAAACTCAATTGACTCGAACTCAAACAAAAAACAACAATTACTAAGATCTCAGTCATAGGGTTTGATTCGTTCATCATAAAATAATTCAAGATCATTAATGACCGTAATGAATCGTAACCCATCTCATCATAGATCTGTGAAAGGTATAAAACCCCTCTTTCAATTTACGAAAATCAAGAAAGACTCGTAACAATTACGTTATAGGCAATTCCGTGCTTTGATTGACTGGCATAACGAAAAGAAACACCTACCCGAGACCACATTAAATTGATCTTGAAGCACTTCTCTCTCGTCCTTGTAGCGTTCGAATTAACAGAGAAAAAGGGTGTTTGTTATTAGAGTCTTTGGGTTGTATGCGTATGAATGTCTATGAAGAGGTGTGGCTTTGTGACTGTTTTTCAAGAGATGGAACAGATGGATGATGGAAGTGTTTTTTGTTTCTTTTTCTTTCTGCTTTTTGTTTTTATGGGAGAAAAAGTTTTAAGGAGGCGATTGTTAATTTGATTAGGGTTAGGTCATCTATGAGTAAAATTTGGGATAGTAGTAATACTTTTATATCCCTTATTTTGTTATTGATTAGCCGGGGGTTGTTACAAAAACTTGTGGGCCAATTATTTAGTAATGGGCTGATGGGTTTATAGTAGCCCCATTTACTAACCTTTTTTGATGGGCCGGTTGTGATTCAATTGTTGGAATGGGCCGAGTTTTTATTGGAATGGGATGGGTATTAGTTTCAAATTGGACTGAGTGTTGGTGGTGATGGGCTGAGATTTAATCACTTGGGCCGTGTAGATGGATTATTTTGTAGGCCGAGCTTGGTGATTATTGGGCTGTTATGAATATTGGATTTGGCCTGTTATCGTGTTATCGGATTAAGCCGGGTAGTAAAATAAAGTTATGTCGGGTAAACGTATAGAAGTGACCGGGTTTTATTATTCGAACGGGCCATTCTTATGGAATATTTTTTTGTGCCGATATCCGTTAAACACAACATCAAATTTCACGAACAACAACACAACAAACACAATACATTACACTAAAAACGATCCTTATCAAAATTCGCATTCATTGATAATGGCTATTATTGAATTTTTATGACTACGGGGTTCTTGTCCGATGTTACTTATTTGGGATTGAAGTAGCATTTCACGGGGAGTGTACTTATTTCGTCTTCAATTTTCTCTACAACGAAGATGACTTGTTCGGGCATATACAGTTTGTGACGAAGACTTGATTTATCTAGTTATACATGATGTAAGGAGTTACATTGTAGCACTCACGGGTTATAGCTATCACTTTAAGGAGATACATTGTAGTACTCAGTGTCTCACGTAGTTGAGGAGTCTTTCAAGAGGTGTTGTATTTTTTGTATACTTTGTTGCGGGTATATGGTACTTAGAGATTTGCATCTGCACCGTTCTTCGGCACACGAATAGTACAAGATTGAGTCACAAGTCGGGGATTGTTGCTTCATTCTCAGGTTCATTTCATCGGGTTGTCTCCATCAATGGTCATTAGTATTAACCTACATAATAGATAAGGGGATTTAGATCGGGTTGAACAAGAGAGATTTGTATAGAAAGTACCGACATCTTCTCACAGAGTATTGCTTATGCAATCACAGGCTATAAAGCTAAGTAAGCAGTTCCAGTTGGCATATGATGTACACATGTGTAAGATGATTCCTCAGTTAGTCATCATCCTGGAGGGAGAAATGTGTACATGAAGGACGCACAACAAGTTCACTTGATCGGGATTTATAGAATATGCCAGAGGTTAGTCCGCAGAGATGATTAATGCTTCAACTTGTTACTTTGGTTTTACAGTTTCGACTTCGTAAAAGGGATAAAATGTGTACTTTGGGTTGAATTCAAACAATGTTGGGAATTAAGGGCTTCTATAAGTTTTTACTACTGGTTCAACTTAGTACTGCCGAGAGAAGACTTAGTACTGTCAAGCTAAGTTAGTACTGCTAGTGTTATAGTTAGTACTGCTAGTACAAAATGTTGTACTATCAGTTTATTAATACTGTTAGTTATAATAGTTAGTACTGTTAGTTATATAGTTAGTACTGCTTATGTGATATGCATGAGATAT
>BQNB010164256.1:0-11422 GCA_026074375.1 Tanacetum coccineum
GACCGATTGACTAAGTCTGCTCATTTTCTACCTATGCGTGAGGATTATAAGATGGATAGATTGGCTAGGTTGTACCTGAATGAGACTGTTGCTAGGCATGGTGTGCCGATCTCGATCATATCTGATCGTGATAGTCGGTTCAAATCGAGGTTTTGGCGGTCAATGCAAGAGGCATTAGGAACCCGTTTAGACATGAGTACGACTTACCACCCTCAGACCGACGGTCAAAGTGAGGGTACTATTCAGTCTTTAGAAGACATGCTTAGAGCGTGGGTCCTAGACTTCGGGGGAAGTTGGGATGTTCATCTTCCATTAGTTGAGTTTTCATATAACAATATTTATCATTCTAGTGTGAGATGTGCGCCGTTTAAGGCTTTGTATGGTAGAAAGTTTCGTTCCCCGATTATGTGGGCAGAGGTTAGAGAGGGTCAGTTGATAGGACCTGAGTTAGTGTAAGAAACCACTGAGAAGATCTCGCAGATTAAGGATAGACATAAGGCTGCGCGAGATCGTCAGAAAAGTTATGCCGATAGGAGGAGAAAGCCTCTAGAGTTCAGTGTGGTTGACCATGTCTTGCTCAAAAGTATCGCCTTAAAAAGGTGTGGTACGCATTGGGAAGAAGGGGAAAGTAGCACCTAGGTTTGTTGGACCTTTTGAGATCATTGAGAAGGTAGACCTAGTGACCTATCGATTAGATTTGCTTAAGGAGTTGAATGGTGTTCATGACACCTTCCACGTGTCGAACCTTCAGAAGTATTTGGCTGATCCAACACTGCAAGTACCTTTAGATGAGATCCAAGTTAATGCTAAGTTGAATTTTGTAGAAGAGCCTGTGGAAATCTTGGAACGAGAGTTTAAGAAGTTGAAGCGGAGTAGAATTACCATCATCAAGGTTCGGTGTAATTTGAAACATGGACCTGAATTCACGTGGGAACGTGAAGATCAGATGAAACTTAAGTATCGCATCTGTTTAGTGTTGATAAGTAGTCGAATTTCGGGAGCGAAATTCTTTTGGGGGGGGGGGGAGGGGGTAGAATGTAACCCTTGACCATTTTACATTTTAAATATTCTAATATTAGTCCTTTGACTATTTGACGTTTGTCAGTTTTATTAGGATATGTACCGTGTTGACGGTGGTGCATTTATGAGATTGAGGTGTTTTATGGTTTATGGTGTATAATAATCCTTTTTAGAGGGTACTATTATGTTATGTATGTTCCGGGTGGTTGACCCGTGAATGTTTGAGAAATGCCGAAAACGAGTCTCGATATGTTCGTAAATGTCCAAATGAGTTTTTGGGGAATAAAGCTTGGAAATATGTCAAGTAAATACTCTAAGCTATTGGAAAAGTATTTTTAAGATGAGTAAAAATGCTAAGTAACTTCGGGAAATATTTTTCGATCATGATTTTCGAGATTTAAGTGAACCCGACACAAAAACGAAGACACCCGAGCCCCTAGGATTCCTAACCCGTAGAACAAGGGAGGGAAGTAGATGGCTTATTTTTAGCTAGTTGGTCCCTAGGGTGAGTACATATAATTTGTATCTATACAACATGCACATTTCATTTTCTTGCTTTCAAAAATAAAACACACACTTGTGTGTGTGTGCTCTTGTTTGTCCGACCCCCTACACACATACAAAATTTATTTTTCAATCTTTGATCAAAACATGAGAGTTTGGGTACTTCCGGGTTGATTCTAGTATTCGGGTTATTGTTAAAACAACGTTCGGGTTGTTTGGTTCGTGTCGATCTTGTTCAAAAGTGACAAATTTTGTAAGTCATCTTATTTCAAACATTCTTGTACTTTTGTATACCTTATGATGCATAGATGTTAGTTGTACAAGTTGACCGTCGTAAAAATCAAACTCAAAAATGAAATAAGTAATAAAAGGGTGCGTTTGGTTCGAAAATAAAAGGAAAGGAAAGTGAGGTTTTGTTAGTTGTAATATTGTGGTTGTGATGGTTGAAAAATATTTGTTGCTAATTAGCTTATTTTTGATAATAGCTTATTTAGCTTATTTATAAGCACTTTTTGGCTTATTTTGAGCTTAAGATGGTTCAAAAACCACAAGGTGGTTTTAGTCAGAAGTAATTTTTGGGTTATTTACTTGCTATTTTCGTTTTATTCGTGGACTATTATATAGATTATGGTGTTAAACAAATCGGATAGTAGCTTATTATCTTATTTTTAAGCTTTTTTATAGATATTATTATTATTTTATATATATATAACACCCAATCATATATATATATTGGAGCTCTTATGGGGTCAGGCTCACAAACAAAAGCCTTTTTAAGCGTGATTATGAGGCTTATTGTGGACGGGGGTTACTTGGTTACTTACGGTATTGAGGCTTATTTTCACTATGGTATTGGGCCCGGAATATATTGAATATATATATAAATCTCTTAATGGATTCTTATTGGGCCTTAAAGCCCAATAGGCGTTAACTAGTTGTTTTGAAAGTTTTGACGGACTTTTGGAAAGTGAAACATGTTTATGAATTTATTTTGAAAGTTGTTTGGGAAATACGTTTTGGTGAATATTGAAAAACATGGATTCTTGGTATTTTGTTAGAAAATGGTGAAATAGTGGAAAATTGTTTGAATTTAAGGTTCAAAACCTTGGAAACGTTGTATAAACATACGGGTCATGTCAAAATTTCGTAAAAAGTCTATACTTAGAATTTTTACTCAAAACGCAATTTTTTTATAAAATAATAAAATATTATTATTTTAATAAGTCGACAAAAGACGAAAAATATAATTTTTCTCAAAACTTCTCTAAGATGTTTAACGTAAATAATCGTTTCTGTTTGTAGAGTATAAATGGTGTATTTATGGTAACTAAGTGTACCGAATGAAATTATCGAAGTATATTTATAAGTATTATTATCTTATGTTACTTGACTATTTTACTTAAATAGTATAAGTATATCATACCGAGATATGGGTTGGGATATGGTATCATTTAAAGTTAATTCGTCAACCATCACACCACTAAAACGTTTAAGATAATCGTACAACATGCGTCTAACCTTTATGCATCATACCTGAAAAAATGTTTTGGAATGAATGATTAAAATGGGACATTAATCTGGACTAGATCGTGTTCGGACGCCATTGCATTTGCTTGTGTGATATTGAGTTGACTGATTAAGACCTTTGCTTGAGGTGAGTTTTCGTAGCCCCACTTTTTAAATCTTTTCCATTGGGGGAAAATGATACTCAAATGTGATTTGAACTGTTTTTTGAACTGTGCGAAATGTGGTTTTGTTTTTGGGACAATTGATATGCTTATGACTGCTATGTGAATGATATGTGTTGGTACAATATTCTGTGTGGTTCTTCGCCCTAAATATAGCTCCAACTGCTAAGCTTTAGGTGCGGTATATCATTCGGGGTTGCGAGCCTAAGAGCGTTGGTACACGTTGGTGATAAGACTAGCGAGGATGCTAGGTCTTGGTACATGATTAGCGGGGATGCTAAGTCATGGGTTAGTGATTGTTCGGCATATATTCACTGTCATATAGCACAATTGTCCAACTATTTGAGATATTGGCACAACGACTAGGTTTTGAATCAAACCTACGAGCTCACCAACATTATTGTTGACGTTTTCGAGTATCATTTTCAGGTGAAGAGAATGATCGTTAAGGTTGAGATGTGTGATAGCAAACTTTAAGTGCATCTAGTATTGATCATGTTAGAGAAGTTTTGCTTTTGAAGTATGTATGGACCAGTTTTCTTAAGGATTGAGGTTTAGGATTTATGGACCCCTACGTGGGCTTATGATTGTAATTTTTGGTGACTATGTGCTGTGTTCTTGATTTGGGACATCACTCAAGGTTGTATTGAGGTTGATGGTCATCATGGCACTTATCATTTATGCATTTTAGTTTTCTCTATTTTGTATCTTGTGTTATGATTGATCATTACGTTGCATTCTCGTGTTTCCGCCTATGACGGGGTGTGACAAACACCAAAATCACGTTCGATATCATTTCTTGCACTTTCTTAACGCTTTTAAAGTAACTATGTTTCGCGTCATTTACAACCGTGATGATTTGATAAAAGTCGCCCACGTTGGGTAAATTCCGTCTGCTAAGTAATACCCCTTTTCAAACCCGACACCATTTATCACAAACGATAGTAAGGGGTTTGTCATCAAGAAGGTCATCAAATAACGGAGCAATGCGTATAATTCACCTGTGCGTATAAATCACCTGTGCGTATAAATCACATGTGCGTATAATTAGCATGTTATACGTATAATTCGCCTGTTATGCGTATAATTCGTCTATTATACGTATAATTCTCCTGTTATATGTATAATTCGCTTGTACGTATAGTTGGCCTGACCAAGTGTATAATTCGCCTGTACGTATAGTTCATCTGACCAAGTGTATAACTCGCCTGTACGTATAGTTCGCCTGACCAAGTGTATAACTCGCCTGTACGTATAGTTCGTCTGACCAACTACATATACTTCGAAACTCAAACATCAAAAATCTTAAAAAGACTCATTTTTTGACATTTTCACTCGATTTTTCTTGTACTTCTTACCTATCTAAGGTAATAAGAACCATAAAAATCCAAACTTGATGATTTTTAACACGAAAAATTTTTAATCAAGATTTTGAGTACAAAAAATCATTCGAACCATAAAAAACTCAAAAATAAGCTATGAAACTCCATAAGCCACTTGTACAAATAAGCTAGAAACAGTAGAAAAAAGAACGTTTCAAGCTTTTGCATAAAATACCACCAACCATGAAAAGCCGAAGAAAAATAGAAAAATAGAAAGGAGATATAATAAGAATTTAGAGAGAGGTTAGAGAGAGAAAGTAGAGAAAAGAAAAAGAGTGGTTGATTTCACCTAAAGAGTATGTGTTACAAATGAGACCAACACCCTCTCTACACTTGGAGAGGAGTATTTATACTTACACCACATGGGCTTTGTTGGGCCGAATGGTGCTTGGGCCAGGCTCGGGATTACAATGGACCTTAGTCCGGAACATGTACAATATTAGATTAAATAACAAACCCAATACCCGTAACTAGCCTATTACAATATATATTAAATAAAGACCGAAGCTTCCTCGTTGAGTAACCGAGCTTCCTTGTTTGACTCAATATTTTGAAGCTAACAATCTCCCCCGAAGCGAGGTCTTGAACCTTGAAACGAGCTTCCTTGTTTGACTTGATATTTTGAGGCTAACAATCTCCCCTGAAGCTTGGTTTCTAATAGATTCTGAGCTTCCATGTTCACAGTCATAACATGGTCTTGGATTTCTTGAGATTGCTTTGACATTGAGTTCTTGAGTCTTGTTCTTGGTCTTTATCTTTGTTGTAGGCTTGTTCCTTCATGCTGTGTGATCTTTGATCTTGAGCCTTTTCTTTTTGACTTTGTCTTTAATTCCGTGATCTTTAAAACTTTTCCTTGTTTGTCATTATCGTCTTTGCCATCTTGCGATCTTGTGTCTTGACCAACATGCATATACTATGCATCATCTTGAAAGCTTCTAACAATCTCCCTTGACAATCTTTGTCTTGATAATCTTGATATCTTTAAGGAAGATCTTGAATATCAAAGTTTGCAGAAGTCTTAGTATTTAATTCTTGAGCTTTCTTGATTCTTGAATCTTGATGCTTATAGTATGTCTTTGTAGCTTGAGTATGAGCATGTGGTAATGAATCGGACTCTGCTGGAATAAGGTGTCTCCATCTCCATCTTTTTATGAATCCTGAAATAAAACAGTTATCAATAAAGCGTGTGGATGAATATGGCTTTGTCATTCGCCCGGATTTGGTTGGATTAACCTTTGGTTCCGTGAGGACCAACTTGTGATCAGGTAGATTCAATTTAGAAGAATCTCTTTAACATGATTTCCAGCTTTAAGCGTAAGATCCTCCAACACTGATGTATTAGATTCACCATGCTAGCTTGTTCTCAATATCAGAACGTCTCAAAGCAGACAGCACGATATGAGTGAATCAGTTAGTTACTTTCTTACCGATTGAGACGTTAATTCATTTACTGGAACAAGTTTGATTCACATTAAATCGCACCATCATTGGTTTCCAGTTGACACAAGTTTGATTCATAAAGAATCGCGCAAGTTACCTACCAAGAGCTTGTTTGATGTTGGCTTAAGCAGGATTTCCATCTTTACTGTGAATACTTAAGTATCACTCGGATGTTCTGGCAAAATCACAAGGATAATGCGTAGGACTCTTGTTAACATCTTGTAAACTTATTGATGTTCAACAAGTGTTTGTAATGGAATGTGTCCTAATGAGATTTATTTTAATGATCTCTTGGCTCTAGACTCGATTAGTGCGTTTTGGTCGGAGGCTGGAGCAAACTGCCACCTATTCAATATCAACTAACTCGGAGTGAGAAAGTCAATAGAAGTCGTGTGTATCTCCGTGACAAATGAGACAAGTATCTGTTGAGAGAAACTTGAATGGCTGGGAAGGGTTGTGCAGTGCATCACTGGGTCCATGATGTCTTGTCTTCAATACCAGAATTCATCTTTGTGAATCTGATAGATTATGTATTGACCCGGTTTCTGCCTAAAGTATGTGGAGGGCTTCTTTCTTTTCACCCTTTATCCATACATTTCTTTTTCATTCTTCAAACCCTTCAATGCTTACCAAGACGTCATTACTAACACCTTGTTGTGATTGTTCCAGTGTTAGCTCAATCTTAGTCGGCATTATTACCTTATACTCATTCATCTCCAATCATACCTAAGGACTGCTATTTCTAACTATGGAGTGTCCTTAGGTAGATCCCTCCGGTTCTGGCTGGATCATAGGACTAATGCCTAACCTAACCACCATATGACTTCAGAATCGTCGTGAATTAAGATGTTGTTGGGTATAAGATCGTAACCATAAAACCTTTTTTGAAGAGTATCAAGCACTTTGAGTCGTTTAGATCACTTATTATTTTCTAGATCACATTTGAATTACATTTCTCCCCTTATTTTAAATACTAAAGAACTTAGTTTTTGAAATACCAGGTGATTAAAATTTGACTTGAAAATTCTATGGGGAGAAAATATTATCAGCATGAATTATGTGAAACTTTTCTTTAGCTCCCCCTCAATTTCACACATATGACACCAATAGAGAGAATAAGATTATAACTTTGGAAATTCTATGTGAAATTGAGTTTGAGCTACTTGTATATGTTTTAACAAAATGAGTGTTTAAATATTATTAACATTTTAACATTTTTCATTTGTTTAAACATTTTTTGAAATGTTTTAAACACACAAAATAGACATGTGAGTATGTGCCTAAATGCATTAAAACTTTGTTTTAAAAACTCCCCCTCAAATATTGATTCACTTATAAAAAAATGATTCGACTTTGGAGAGATGCATGAGGAGGGAGGGTCGAATACACAATTTTGAAAGATTTTGAAGAACCTTTTGAGAAATTCTTGAAAAATTATGTTCAACGTGTTTTGAGAAACCAATGTTACTTAAGCTCGAAAGACTTTGAATGTCTTTTGAATTGACTTTTTGTGTCGGCTCAAGTCTGAGAAGTTATTATCTTCTCGTTGTGAGGATAAATGTACATGATTGCACACTTTCCTTTATTTGAGGACTGGGTTGTTATCTGTCATTCAATAACAAGCCATTGACTTGAGCTAAAAAACTTTGAATGTTTTGTTAAATAGCTCAAGTCCGAAAAGATTTCTCTTTTCGTTGTTAAGGATAAATGCACTGAAGCGTACATGTTCCTTTTCTTTAAAGAACGGGTTATTATCTGACATTTAATAATAAACCATTGACTTGAGCTACAAAACTTTGAATGTTTTGTTGAATAGCTCAAGTCTGAAAAGATTTCTCTTTTCGTTGTTAAGGATAAATGCACTGAAGCGTACATGTTCCTTTTCTTTAAAGAACGAGTTATTATCTGACATTTAATAATAAACCATGAAGAAAAATAGAAATGACATGTTTTGAAAGCATTTGAAACTCCTGTTTGAACTTCATTTACACGCCCGTGTCGATGTTAATTCAACTTTTTCTTGGTAGTAATATGTTATTCGATTCCAGAGACATGTCAAGAAGATTCTTTTTGGAAATTTTTTATTTTTTTATTTTGTATTTTCTTTTTGAGATTTTCTTTTTAATTTTGTATTTTACTTTTTGAAATTTTATATTTTTGTATTTTCTTTTTCAAAAATATTTTCTAACATAATTAAAAATGGAATATTTATACAAAGAAGATGATGATAAAATATTTACATTAGATGAACCCTTTAAAGAGATGGGTTCAGAAGCCATTGAAGTACCTGCACTCAAACAAGAAGAGTTTGCACAAATAATAGTTTTAGGATTATGTGTTTCCTTTCCTAATGGTGAAGCACTATCATTCGTGTTGTAGCGGGTTTCAACTGACTTTCTAATAGGAATCCACTTAAGACCAACTTGAGTAAAGATTCTACTCGTTGGTTTCCAAGTAAGACCAGATATAGGAGGCATTGTTTTCAGATACACATTGGAAGACTTATTTGGAGAAAACCTTTGTCCTATGGGGATCTGTCTACCATGATTCTTAGAGTCACTTTTCTTTTCTACGGGTATATATCTCTTTGTTGTCTTATGGGATTGTGCATCCTTTTTCTGTGTAGAGACACGGGAATTCACCTTTGAGAGGTATTTTAAGATGCACTCATCGTGATTTGCACTGTAAATGCACTTTTTGCATGTAGGACATGCCAAGTCTTTTGACTTCAAGAAAGTCTTTTGACTTCAAGAAAGTCTTTTGATTCCTAGTTGGTTTTTTTGTGTTAACAGTTCTATTCGATACGCGACTACTCATGGATGGTGGCCAATTCCTAGGTTGTTGATTAAAGTTCCCAGGTTTCGATTTGTTACCATTAGCAGTGTTTGGTAATATAGCAGATTGTTGCACACTAGGTTTGGTATTCAAGGCTTTGTCTTTCTGAAGTTGTGCCTTTTTCTTAGCTTCCTCTAGGTAGTAGTTATGAACCATGTCATTTGAGCCTACAGATTCCCTAGGTGACTGAAATGACACATGCTTTGGGCTATTCCTAGAAGGGCCAGGTGCATTCACATCATAAGGCTTAGCAAAAGATGATTTCCTAACTTGAGGCCAAGAATGAGGAGTGACTGGTTTTGTCAAATCATGCGACACACCAACTTGGGAGGCAATCCTATGTCTTGGCAATTGGGATCTTTCAGATTTATACACAGTTGGTTTTCCTACCACTGGTTGATTTCTAATTGGTTTCAAAGGCGGTTTCCCTAAGAATGATTATTTTTCAAAATTAGTGTCCACACCCTTTTCTTTGTTCTTCTCAATGAGTTTCTTTAACTCACTTATGGCAATGTCCTTGTCTTGCAATTGAGCTTTCAAATCTTGTATTTCAAAATATTGTTCATGCTCTTTCAGAAATACATTTGACGCTTTTTCTTTACAAACTGTGTAATTTTTCATTTGTTCTTGACATTGTTGTAAAGCCAGTTCAAGAGAAATCGAGTGTTTTTCTAATTTAGCAAAACTTCATAAAAGCTCAGTATAAACTTCTTTACTAACAGATTCAGTTTGTTTCGAAAGCTTTTGTGCAAGACATTCACATTTTTTCACTTTATGATCATATAAGCATTGCAATTCAGCATGAGCATCTAAATCGGATAACGAATGAAACTAGGAACACATAACATCATTAGACACACATTCTTGCAAGAGCATATCATACATGTTTGAAAATTCCACCTTATCAGATTCAAGTTCGTCAATTTCATTTTCAATGGATTCAACGTACTTTAAATCAGCATACATTTCTTTCTTAAGTTCATGAACAAATGCAAACTAACATCCTGGAGTCTTAAAGGCAAGAGGCATCAAACATGTCCCCCTTAATCAGGAAGTTCCATATCTTGAATCAGTTATGGGCGCGAAAATGATCTTTATAATGTTTTCACCCAAGCTGATCGTCCAAGTTCCTCTAAGATGATTTTATGTTATTTTTCAGACATTATACGCTTGTTTTACTTTTGCTTATTGATGCTTGGACACAATGTAAGAAAGCTATGTTTTTTTGAAATATTTGGATTTGTTTTCACAAATGATTTTCTCCACATTTTTCAGGGGGCCTGTATATTAGACGGATGTTTGCATGTACCGGGGAAGGGCTGAATTTGATATTCCTTAGCGCTGGGTGAGCGTGGTGGGTGAGACTGAAAATTTCATACAGAAACCTAATTTAACTTTGTGTATTATATAGGTTTCATTAACACTAAGTCTTTATTCAGTTTTGATCTAAAAAAAAAAAAAAAGACTCTCTTCTTCAAGAGTCAGAATCTCTTCCTTATCGGGGATGAGTCTGTTTGCAGGATCAGATTGGTCATGTGGGATCTCATACAAACATGGTTTCTCATATTGAGCCTTTTTGAGGTACATTAGATTAGCAAAGATAGGTCTTCTATTAAATGTAGGGCATTTGGGTGCTAACATATGAATGGTTTGGATTGATTGACTCCTTTTATAAACAATTTCATTCAAAAACTTTAATTGGTATTTTTTCCCCATTGAATCAATTTGTCCAATATCTTTTCTTTCCTATGTGTCAAATCCGTTATGAACCTTTGTTTTCTCTCTTTGACAAGACCTTCATAAAGTGACTTTTGTTAAATAGAAACACTGTTTGACTAACTCATACGTGTTTCTCTTTTTGACAACAAAATTTCATAAGCCTTTAACTTTTAAACCATCTTTTAATGTCAATCTCTTTTTGAGCTAATAGTCCAAAAGTTTCATTTTTTATATTTTATTTTTTTAAAAGACTTTATTTCAATTTGTCCATAGTCAACTATACGATCATTAAACGCCTTGTACCTCTCAAACTCAGTCTGTTTATTTTGAAGTGCAACTAAACAACTATCTCGAATACTATTAGACTCCCCTAGGGTCCTACTAGTCTCTGCAAGAGTAGATTTTCACTCTTTCAATTCTTGAGTCAATGATGCGTTTGCTTTCTTTAATTGCATTTGAATCGTTTTGTTTTCATCAATGTCAAGTTTTAAATTCATGATATGTGTGAAAACACATATCCTTTTTATATCAAAAATGTCCCATAAAAGACAAAATTGTGCTTAAAATGCTTGTATATCACTTGTTTTGTCTTTGTGATTGTGTAGGTACGGATATTGCAAAAATCTCAAGAAAACGGTCAAACCTGGGCAAACACGGACACGAGAACGGAAGAGAACACAAAGAACCGGGAGAATGCTATCAAAGGTCAACCTAAGTCAACTCTCAGTCAAACATGGTCAAACCTAGTCAACTCACAAAATGACAAAACCCCAAAATCCCCAAAACAGCCCTTGAAATATACCAAATTGCAAAAATGGTCCCCTAAACCCTAAC
>BQNB010164258.1:0-10708 GCA_026074375.1 Tanacetum coccineum
ATAAGTTATATCAGTGAACTCAATACTGACAAACATTCATGGAAGATCAAAGTGAAGGTAATAAGAAGGTGGTACTATAAGGTTGTGTTCAATGCGAAAATTAGACGTTTAAAAATGATTGTATTGGACGAAAAGGTATTTTATTACGAGAAACAACTGTGTTACTTTATATTCACGCACATGTTTATATTTCATAAATACATTTGCTCTAATTTTCTCTGTTTTAATCCAATATAGAAACATGTATGAATGAACTTTTTTTGTAGGGGTCAAAGATCCAAGTTATTGTAAACAGATGTCCGATATACCATATCAAAAAGTATTTCAAATATGGAAGTGTTGTTGTTCTTTCTAATTTCAAGGTTGTTAATAACAATCGCACTTTCAAATTTACTAATCATCCATACAAGATTATGGCTGATCGAAGAACAAGAGCACGTTTGTCAAATACATTTAATGGTAATATCAATAACACCGGCTATGCATTAACCAAATTTTGCATGATACTGTCACTTAATTTGGATATCAATTTACCTATCGGTAAGTCTTAAAATAATTATTTCATTGTGTATTCATTATCTAACTTTGTTACAGTTTTTTTAACTAATAACAATGTTAAACAATTTCAGACGTTTGGGGTGAGGTTATAAGTTGGGAATATGAAATGTTGGAATGTGAGGTAAATGGAATGAAACAAAAACCACTATTCATTCAACTTAAGGATGAAGTGTAAGTAAATACATTACATTTATATAAAAATATATTTAATGCTTGTATGTTTTTAGACTAATTGTGGTTCTAATGTTTGATATGTAGCGACTTTGAAATTACAAGCTTCACATTTTCTAACTTAGCAGATAAGTTGAATTAATATATTTCGTCTTTAAAGTCTATTGAAAAGTATTTAGTCATGATAAAGAATGCTAGAATTTATGTGGGTTATAAAGGTACAATTCCAAATTTTAATCCTAACTATCTTTCCTCAGTGTTATGAATATAAGTTATATCATAGATATGAAACGGACCGTATAATTTTCTACAACCATTCAATGATTTAATTTGCATGTATTCAGCGGTTCGTATAATTTTGTAGTATTCTCATTTTGTATTTATTATGGCAAAAAATGTAGAGAAGGTAATTGATAGTTTAAGTATATTTTTTTAAGACTACCAATGATCTACTTTGACAGCAAAATTGGAAGCAAGCTCATTATATATGGCGGCTCTTCAAAAAATAAAGAAACTAATGCAATCATAATGAGTATATATCAATTTACTCTTCCAATTTAATAAATCATATTCAACCTTTATGATACCAAATAAAGGGTACACTAACTCTAATATTCGGATGCAGATGATCCAATTAATCAAGATCATGGATGTTACTTTATAAAGTGACTAAACTTTCATGTTCTAAAAACTGCCGTTTGGTATGAATTTAAAAAAATATTACGTATGCTAACAAATTGATATTACTTATATTTAATAACATATAACATGTTTATTACAGACTATTCCTTCTTATTTCGTTCGTCGTCATCGTATAAATGAACTCAAGTTTGTTGTTATAATATATGGATTGCAAGATTTTGAGATGAATCTGCATAAGTATCGTGACTCTAGGCTAAACAGAATGAAGCAAGGATTTCATGTGGTAATGACAGGTGATTGGAAAAAGATCAAGGATGCAACCAAATATTATACAACAAAGATGATGACATTTTATTTACTCGGGGAGACACAATTAGTTGGAGATAATCCAGTTTCAACAAGTGGTTTGCTTTTTTATGTGTTTTAATAGTTTATCTTAGCTTCTATGAAGTTAACGTTAAGTGCAGTATGTTAATAGATTTCGTAAACTTTTGTTCAATGTTATGTTTTTCTAACTTTTCAATGAAATTAGTTATCATTAAGCTCATTATCTTTATGACTTACTCTTATAATAATTTCTAACATATATTAAAGTCAATTATTTATAACGTTAAACTAGGTTATACCATATTCGATGTACTCACAATTGATATGTGTGTCTGGAAATTGCATCCATGATGGGCTCACAACTGATTTCATGCCCTTTCAGGTTGAGCGCCTGATAATTCAGCTCACTAAATGGACTTCTTAGCTTATCAACTTATATCGTTGAATCATTAGTTTAAACATTGTAGTTTTTTTAGTTGACTTCAAAAATCTTGCATGTTTGATTTCTTTGCATGTGAGCCTGCTTAGCATGGTGCTTATTTCACAATTGGTGTAGTTCGGTAGATAGGTTGCTAAAGGTTGTTTCACAAATTGCTTGAACCAAGTATGATAAAGAGTGGATTTTGTTGTTCAGTCTGGGTCTCTTTATGTGTCTCCTGATCATGAATTAAAGCCATGTACATGATGTGGAAGAAAGTCTCATAGTAGGACATACCAGCGACGCCCATCTAATGCTTTTAAAATACTGTAAATGTTGTGACTAACACACCTGTTGCAACAATAGTTGGTACTCCTATAACTATAAACGTGTCTCGGTCTGAAACCTTTAAATTTGATATAGCATCACCAGTAACATCAGTATGTTAACTTAGTTTAAGTGTGTTTGTTTATGTTAAGTTATGAAGTTATGTACTGGGTTTCTTTTTAAATTGTGTTTGAATCACAATATATATCTTTGGCCACTTATACTATCCGACAGGATTGCAATATACTTTAAAGAAAAAAAACCCGCATATTCTTTTTACTTGTAATGTGCACACAATTGGTTACTAACACAGTAAGATTAATACCAAGTTTAACCCATAAACACTGAATTATATCAATCTGAACTGGAAAAAAACACTAAACTCTCACTACAAACTGAAACCATATCACTTGCTGAACTGTATACCTTACTGCAACAATATTTAGAGCTGAACCTTCATACGTCACTGAAAACATACTAACCGAAGCACTAAACCTGAAACAAATAAAATTGAACTTAACATTCTTTGTATAACCTGAGCCTTTAAAACTCAATGAACAAATTGCAATGCAGTAGTTAACATAACCAAAGTAAGTCACTAAATCTTTATATCTAACTGACTTAATATCATTAGAACCAAACTTACTAACTGAAACTATATTCCAAACTGACCAAATGCCCATTAAAGCAATGCTTGAACCTGAACCTATATATGTAAGTGAAAACATACTAAGTCCTAACATAACATACATATGTTAAATAAATTTTGTATATTGTTAAATATCGGAATTTATGGTAACGTGGTCAAGTAACAGTAACATACACGTTTTGAAGTCAATATGTTAAGATTTTGGTTACCTAAAATTAAGGAGTGTGGGAGTAGTGGTGTAGTGGTAGTTAGTTACATAAGAAAGAGCGTGGACCTATATTTATATATCTCTTTCAACAACATACATATCCTTAAAATTCAAGAAGAACTTTTTGTTCTTCAAAAAATTATGACTAACCATTATTTACTCATCAAACAACTTACCAAATCTATACCACAACAACCGAATAAAGTTAGAGTTATACGTTTATGGCGTGAACTAATGTATGAAAATCTTAATGAAAATGCTAACTACAGTGCTGCTGTATTCATGGATGAACAGGTTTGTGGCTTTGTTGATTATATTTTTATGTCATTTTCATATATTAATCGTGCTAATAAATTCGTTATTCATATGTTTCTATAGGGTGACAAAATACAAGGTTGTGTCGATAATATGTTCATCCAAGGGGATAGACAATGTGTACGCGAGGGTGTTGTGTTGATCATGACTAATTTTTCTGTGACCGAAAATATTGATACATACAAACTTATCATTAATCCATTTAAGATCGTGTTGCATAAGAAGACATATGTAAAATCTATGGACAAGTTTATCGGTTCGTTGAATGATTTTCGCTTCGTACAGTTTGATGATATTTTGGACAAAAATATCACCGATAACCAATGTGTTGGTATGTATTCCTTTCATGTTTCAAATAATCCTAATATAGGTCATCAAACAGGTTAGATTAACTCAGGTTTTTAAGAACTTAAAAAATATAGAGTTTGTAAAACAATTACTTTTATGTTTAAGTGTTACAATAAAGAATATGAAACTCGAGATAGGCCATAAGGCGGCTATATAAGCATAAACAAACCCACCCTAAAAGTGTAAGTTGCTGGTAAAAAGAGTCAATGTTAAAAATACATTTCATATACCATTCTCTAAAAATTTAAGAGGCCAAACTTGCATAAGTGAAAATCAAATATGCTTTTATTGTTTGTTAATCCAGGTTTAGATTATTTATTTGGATGATTTGATAATTTTATATTTTTTGTTTCTATTTGGTAATTAAGTTTGAAATATCAAAGTACCACTTGTGTCTCTCAAAGTCTTACACATTTATATGGCTGCTTTCATAGTATGAGACATAGAAAGTTTGTAACCAACATCTTTTAATAATAACTCGCAAAATGAATCAAATATGCAATCAATAAATGCACTCGGTATGGTGTTATATGATGTAAAACACAAAAACTGTATATATAACTAGGTTTTTAACAAACATACTATATAAGTGTATTTTAGTCGGTCAATAAAGATATCCCTTATGGGTACTAAGTGAGAACTAGAATACATGAGTAGGATGTTGTCCTGGTCCATCCCCAATATTAGATGTCTTGGAAGTTGCCATAATGTAATTGTAATGTCTAAAAGTGCATAATCCATTTTACTAAAAATAGGGCAAATGGGAGATGGAGACACAACACTTATTTCTTTTAAATTAGTATAATTATATTCCAAGTATAGTACTACCAGTTGCTATTATAAGAGTCGCTATAAATTCAATACAAACGGTTTGATCAAAAGAGGAATAGATAATAGAAAGCATGACATCGGGTATGGTTTAAAAGTACAAATTGGCATGTGACTCTTATTTGTTGTATTTTGTACATCCTCATAATAACATAACGTTAAGATTATAAGTTCAGTTAGAGCAATCATATCACCATCACGTTGCACAACCAATAATTAGACGCAAATGCCTGTTGTAACCTTCATTACTGAAAACCAATCACCTTAATAATAGACATTCTCTTATGTGGTCGAAATACAAAAACATAAAAGTAGTTATACGTAGTATATCGGTGTACATGTTTTACTATAATAAAAAAAAATGCTCTGCACTAATCGCATACTATGATAAGTCATAATTTATATCCATGATATTTATTTGTATATCTTAAAGACACAATCATCAGGTAACAATGAAACCATGTATCTACCAGGAAAAACATACAACACAACTAAGCTTCCTATGATTAGTATTTACTATTTGCATGTATCATCACTTTGGTTCATCTATTTTGGCAAATACCATCCCTAAGAGGGAAAAAGGTTTAGCAGATTACATCCCTTCCTGACATAAAATGACCATTTTATACTTATTATAAGTTTTCAAACACCAGTCTTGCCCAGACAACTATTTCTTATTGAATCTTGATACATATATTATAAAGCAAATTTATATATACTTTTAACAAAGCATCAAAAAGCTTATATTTAGTAAACAATGCAACACAAATTCTAATGTTTACTTATCACAAATTATACTATTTTCTTCTTTTTGCCTTAGATATTTAAGTTATCTTAAATTAAGTGAAAAAGTTACATTTAGCTTAAAAACTATTCAGATGAAAAGCTTACCCAAAACAATGCCATAGTAAAACATATCTCCATTAATAGCGTGGCTTTTCGAGGCTTCATAACTCACTGGATTTCAAGTAAACCTAACAACCACAGATCAATAAAAGTATTCCTAAGCTTGATTTGGTCGAGGTCATCATTAACTACATATAAATAATAAACACAATACTTGAATTAATTGAGGCATTTTAACAAACACGTAATGTGCATAAAGAGAATAATCTAAACACAAGAAAGATGGGTAAATAGCAATGAGATACAACAGATACACATACCTGTTTGTCAATCATAACCACAAAAAGATGGATAAAACCATGATTGACATAAGCCTTGAGCCCTCCAATCAAAACATAGGTTAAAAAATTAGGGCTTGACAAATTAAATTAACACAGTTAATTGAAATGAAAAAGGATATTTGACATGAACTGTGATTATCAAAATTCAAAACCCTAAAACTAAATTAACATAAAGAAACCTAATATGAAGAATTATGATAAACCCCAAAAAAATCAAATTAAATGACAGGATAACTTACCTTTAATATTTGGATCTGAATTGCCATAAAAATTGGTAAGAGTTGTTAATTCATGTTACAAGTTGTAAAGACCCTCTTGTTGTCATTATTTATCTTATGTGGCACATTAATCATAGTAACATCAAACAGACTATGTAACTTAAATTTGGTTGGCCAGTGACATCACGCAAGGTGATCTTATAATAGTCAAGTTGATATACAAAAATAATAGACGTCATATACTTAATTCAATTCAATGGTATATAGTAACTGCAGCTACTAATAATATTGTATAGTTCTAAAGGCACATGATATATTATACTTAGCTAAAGCTCTAAGGATATTATGTTGAATTTTTTTTGTTATATAGATACTTTTTTGCGAATACTATACGTTGTTTGTAAAATGCATATTTTTTTCTTACATATTTTTTTAATAACGACATAATAAGATATGTTCTTTGCACTTTGATAGATGTAATTAGGGAATTAGTTCGTATCTTGAGACCAAAGTATCCAGATTCAAACATCATACAACATGACTCGGTGACTATATTACTAAAGGAACTAGAGTGACTTATTCAAAACCATTACTTTATGTATCTCATACACTCATGATATTCCAACGAGATTTGATAGTTTGAATGCAAGAAGAAATCCATGAATGTAATCTTGTAAAATTTGGGCTCAAATGCACATCAGTTACGGCAAACATCTTATTCAACTGAGAAATACATTCTTAAAAGTGTCAACATAAAGTTGGTGAGTTTATAGGTTTATGTAATTAGCAAAGTAGGACCACAAGATTTCAAGTGTGTAATAATGTAACACATACAATATGGCAAAAGTAATTACGACTGCACTAAGCTAATGACACTGAAGCTACAACAATGTATGTATGCAATTAATTGCAAATAATGTGCCCGTGTAGATGTTCAACCCGCAACATCCAAAGTCCGACATGGTATACAGCCGTTAGTTCGGTCCACCGAAACTAGTAAGTGCTACTTACCCGAACGGGGATGTCAATCCCAAATAGATCTATTTATAACATTCGCGCTTACATTAAGTAATTAACAGTTCATGATAGTAGGCATAGTGGGTTATCGCTACTTAGGCTAGCTCGTAATTTGTTTAAAAGTATACTTGCGTCCAAATATAAAACAAGTAATGTATCTCACCTCGAGATTTGTAAAATATTTATAATCAAGTAAAACGGGGTTGTAAACTCACCTTAAGTGATGGAACTAGTTTTGGTAAAAATCAACAATGAATATCATCACAAATGACCGGTATGCAACCTATTTAATTATAAGTCGTATAAGAATAATGCAATCGAAATAAAATAAAACAATGTATTTTATATCGTTATATCACCACCTAATAGTTTTAGTTTTAATTTATAAGTTAAAAAATGTTTATATTAAGTTTTTCATTTAATTTCCAAGTATTTACCTTCGTAATATTTTCTAATTGTCCAAAAATTAATTATAGTCTATTTCGCTCGATTTACTATATTTATTATCTCTAAAATGACAAAAAATATATAGTATAATTAATTTACAAAAATAATATTTATAAAATTTAAAACGCGTATAAATATTATATAAGTGATACTATATTATTTTTAAGGTTTTTGTAGTCAAAACGGACCCGAAAACACTCGTAAACACCTAATTAAATTTTTAACAGCAACTACACTTAAAAAAATATGTGCAGAAACTTTACTAAATTTTTACAAAAGTTGTCTAGTTACGATGAAGAATAACTCACTCATTTTACACTTTTGGGCTTCGAAAACTCTCTTATTTTTACCGAAAAATCATTCCGAGCAACTTTCTAGTTTTACACTTAAGCCGGTTCGGACCCAAAAGGGGTCAAAATAACGAAATCAAAATCTGCCAGATTACCCATTTCTTTTGCAAAAGATGTCAAATATATAGTCACCGGTAAACTTTAAAATTTCATAACTTCTTCGTTTTACATTCGTTTTTTGCGTTCTTTATGTCAACGGCTTCGTATTAAGACGTACTAACATATTTTAAGGTTTTAACTCATCGAAAAATCCCTAACCTACTGTTTGGAACAAACTGTTAATAAGAGTGTTTTATACACTTTAAAACTATAATTTTTACCTAATATTCTCACAACAACATCCTCTATTTATAACACTTCCAACTCCTTCCCAATCAACAACATCCAACTACTTAGTCCCATCCAACTCATCACAATAATATGAATAAAACTCCAAGATTAAAAATATATTATAAAACTAAACAAACTAATGTATGAACAAATAATTAACGACAAGTTTATAAATTTAACAAGTACTTATAATATATCAAAATAAGTATTTTTAAAAGTTCCAACATGCTTATTATTTATGTTTCATCCATGTTCAAGTATTAATATGTTTAGGTTGTTCTTGATTTTCTTGTAAGCTTGTTAAAATAACAAACTAAGTACTGTAGATCGATAAAAACAAACAATACAAACACAAGAACTAATCCAAAAATTCTTAAGACGAGAAATTCTCTTATTTAATGAATTCGTAGGTTTCTTAAAATCTGTCAGAGACAACCCTAAAAACGTCCTTATAAAGGAGGATAAGTTTAAGAATAAAAAGAAAACAAAATCCTATACAAAACATAATTAAAAGGTCCAAAATAAAGCCTAAAAATAGAAAAATGCACTTTTGAGGCCCGAAACGACCCCGAAAGGCCCAAAACTGACAGGGCTACTAAGAAAGCCACCAGTCTTGACCGTTGGGCCGTTTTCATGTGACCATGCGAATTTCAGCCCAATCCGCCACAGAAATTTGTTGCCGAAAAATAAGCGTCAAGCGTATTTGTCACGTTGACTCGCTTATTGACCGCATCTGCATCATCCTCCCCTTCTTGAAAAAGACTCGACCCTGAGTCTGGCTCATCATCACTATCTCCTTTATATGGCGATAAATCTGCAACATTAAAAGTGGCAGAAACATTATAATGACCAGGAAGCTCGAAAAGGACCATCTCCTCGCGGTTTCAACTTCCTAAAACGCCCTACCAGAAAATGCTCAATACGAAGATGATTCCAAACAAGATCACCCTCCCGATATAAAACATGTTTATGACGCTTATCCGCATGTTCCTTGTATTGTTCATTATGCCAACTAATCTGTTCTCGAACCGACCGATGCAACTCTTTAATCTGCTCAGAATGGTCAGCCCCTTCCTTACTAAACTGCCTCACCTCTGGAACAGGAACCAAATCCATAGGAGTAATCGGATTCTTTCCATACATAATTTCAAAAGCACTCTTACCCGTGGTGCGATTAACCGACCTATTATAGGCAAATTCAGCTTGTGGAAGAATAAGACCACACTGTTTGGCATTGTCCCTAATTAAACTATGCAAAAAATTTCCTAAGCTCCGATTGACAAATTCAGTCTGCCCATCAGTTTGAGGATGATAGGAACTACTAAACTATAACTTAGACCCCAAACGAGTCCACAAAGTACGCCAGAAATGACTCACAAACTTGACATCTCGATCAAAAGTAAGAGTTTTAGGAACACCATGCAACTTCACAATTTCTGCAAAATACAACCGTTTGTCATCAGTTTGAGGATGATGAGAACTACTGAACTGTTTAATCTTAGGACCCCAAACGAGTACCACAAAAAGGTACGCCAGAATATAGATGAATTGACTCACAAATTGACATCTCGAGTCAGAAGTACAGAGTTTTAGGAAACACATGCAACTTCACAATTTTCGCAAAATACAACTCGTAATGACTAGCATCAAACGTTTTCAAAAATAGGTACAAAATAAAAAAAAATGAGCCATCTTTCGAAATCGATCAACAATACCATAACTTAATCTTAAGCTCGGACTGAGTACGAGGCAATCCTTTAAAACAAAATCAATAATGAAACATCTTCCCATGGAGCAACAGGAACAAACAAAGGAGTATACAAACCTGCATTACTACTATGAGTTTTGGCATTGTGGCATGTACGACACCTCTCAAGAAGCTTGTTGACATCACGTTTCATCTTGGGCCAATAAAACTGTTTACAAAATAGGGCCAAGGTCTTACCACGCCCAAAGCGACCTGCTAATCCACCTGGATGACCCTCTAAAACAATAGCTTGACGCAAAGAACAAAGAGGAATACATAACCGCTCACGTTTAAACAAATAACCATCCAGCTTGGAAAACTGCTGAAAAGGACCATTATCACATTTACTCCATATTTCCTTAAAATCAGGGTCATCATAATAAAGCCCACGAAACAAATCAAAACCTTGAACTGGAATCTGCATAGTGGTAATTAACGAATGACGATGACTGAGCGCATCCGCAACCTGATTATTCGACCCAGCCTTATGTCGAACAACAAATGAAAAAGCCCGAATAATTTCCACCCACTTAGCATTGCGAGACTTCAGCTTATGTTGCCCATTAATAAGATTTCAAAGCCTCATGATCAGAAAACAGGACAAACTCATTAGAAAGTAAA
>BQNB010164259.1:2121-14352 GCA_026074375.1 Tanacetum coccineum
AAATTTACACTCTAGTTGAAACGACTAACCTTGAACTATTAAGAAATGACAGAATAAACCCTACGATTCTAGCTTATTTTTGGCTTATTGAAAAATGAGATTCAGCAAAAACTTAAAACTACAAACTTATAGACTAGCTTATTATCTACAACTTTAATGAAAGCAATATGAACTTTTAACAACAGAATAAGCTGGAAAATAAGCAAATTCAAATCTGTTACAGAAAGTAAGCTTTTCCCTAACTTTTTAGACTTTGGCTTATAACTAGCTTATTTCTAGGTGAAATTTAAAAGCAAAAGAAGCTATATGTAGACTAGGATGTATACTAAAGGATTCTATAGAAAAATAAGCAAAGTTTTCACAAAGATTACAAGAAAATTGAACTTAAAAGTGCAAAGTTTTAGCTAAAACTGAGATAAGCTTTTCCTATTAAGCTAAACTGCTTATTTTTAAGCCTCAAAAGCTGAAATTCTAACAATGAGCTATTCTACTTATCTTGAATTGACCTAGGTAAAAGGTTTCTAAAAATTCCTACTAAAAATAAGAAATCAAGAAGAAAATTAAGCTAGGAATATAAGTTGCTGTTGGTTGTTGCTGATGCAATCTATTGCTGATGCAATTGACCTAAGCACTTATTTGTAGGCTAAATTTTGAAATGAGAACTCTAAAACCTTACTTACTTATCATGTCTAAAACTGAATTGTCTATGTTTGGACTCTAAAGTACCTTAAATCTCTAAACACTAAGACTATCTACACAAATAAACTGCCCTGGTGCAAATGATGAGTTTTTAAACTCTAAACTTTGTAAAACTAAACTCTAACCTTTAAAACCTGCTTAAAACTTGCTATACTACCCTAACACAACTGAATGAACAACTTTGACATAGAGAAGTTGACTTTAGGAGTCAAAAACATCTAGTGCCAAACACTCCTTAATGGAAAACTGCCTAAACTAAGTGAGCTTAAAAACTGGTTTAAAAACTAAAACAGCTTAAGCTTTTTATCTACTCACTCTAATTTTAACCTACTTAAGCTATTGAATCATTAAAACCTACAGCTTATTAGAAGCAATAAGCTACTTTCTCTCTTAGGCTTATTACACTACTTATGACAGAATTTAAAGAGTGAGAACTAGAAATGATTATAACTAGAATAAAACAAAGCTAATACATCTACAAGCTAATTAAGAAAAGTGAAACAGGATTAAACATGAAAATTCAAAAGAAATAAGCAATTTGATATAAGCTATATATTTGCTAAAATGAAATTTAGAAAAGTAAACCTGAGATTTGAAGAGTCTTCACACTTAAGCTATCCAAGTGAAGAAGCTTAAGTGTTCCTAAATGGCACCTTGCCTCTAAACCCGAGCTTTAAGCTCAATAAGCTAGATTAGCTTATTTACCTTGTTGCTTCCAAATTGAACTCAAAACAATTCAAGTTATCATGATTGATGTAAAATTGATAAGATTGAGTAAATGAATGCTTAAAAACAGGATTTGAACTAAATTTGAGCTTATGAAAAGTAATAAGCTCAAATGAGCTTATTTAGAGCTTATTTGATGAAATTGACTTAGAATTGAAAACAAAGAACACAATAAACTTGTAACCTGAATGTATTTCACAAATGAAGTAGTACAAGCTTAGAAGAGAAGAGTACAAGAGCTTAAGAGCTTATTTACTAAAAGCTTGAAAGAATTTGCTTAATATTGACGAAATTACAAAAATGAAAATTTAAAACAAAAACAACAACCAAAAAAAGTGAGCCCTAAGCTGCTATTTATAGAGAAATGAAGAAGAGAGGTGAGAGTTTCATGAAGCTTCCATTCAATCTTGGCCGTTGATCATTTTTGGACTAATTCTAGCCGTTTGATGAGAAGAGTGAGGTGTCCTGGCCAATTAAATGATGCCATGTGGACTAGGTGAGGTGGGAGAGGGATTTATAACAGGGTAGAGAAGAGAAAGGGAGCGGGGGTGTGGATTTGGTGATTTGGGTTTGTGGGAAGAATTGGCGGGAAAAACGGTTTGGTAGCTGTTAGGGTTAGTTAGAGGGAAGTTTTAGGCCGCGAGTTCTATTTAAATCTTTGGAATATTTGCAAGAATGGTCCCTGCGTTTGATTTCCTCCATCTTAGTGTAAAAGTAACTTTGAATATTGACAGCTCTAGTCCTTGTGTTTCCATTCTTCTTTTTCCTCTCTTTATAAACAAACTTTTCACTTAATGCAAATTTAGTCCTTGAATCTTCAAAACTCTAAATGGCCTTTGAAACTTTGCACACTTGTCACTTTTAGTCCTTGGTTTCATTATTTTGGCCTTTGACTTCCTTTCTTGCTGTGTCGGCTGATCCGGCTTTGATCTTTGGCTGTTTTTTTCACTCTTGACTTGTCTCTTTCGTTTCTTGTCGATTTTTTGACTGGTTTTTCTTCTTTTTGTCCTTTTTATCCTTTCCTGCACATTAGACACAAAAGCACACATTTTTCTATTCTTTTGGCATTTTCTGGCTTTTATTTGGCAAAATCCTGGGTATTTATTATATACAATTTAGCATTTATCATGTGACATAATGTAATGCTTTCACTATTCATTGATAACTTTTAGGATCACGAAACAAAAAGCACATCAAAGTGTCCAGATGGATAAATTCATCGTCCCCGACTTTCACCTCTCCAAGCCAAGCTTAAAAACAAGATCATTGTAAAATACAAATTATGATGCTAACACTACTCATAAAAGCTAATTGTGTACTTACTTTTCCTCCCTTATTCCTAATTTTGTATCTCAAGATTTTATTTAAGTCATATACCCGAAGGCTCTTTGAGACTTTATTTCGATACTTATTAATTCCGAAAATAAAGCGTAACGGTAAAGTCGTAATAATTAGCTCCTAGCCCTTTTCAAAAGATCAAATGCAATCAAGATTAAAATCCACATTGAGGCGACCAAAATTTGGTTTTTATTAGGTTACTTAAGCAAGGCACCATTCATGTCATATACCCTAAGGCTCTTTAAGACATAAATGGACCAATCTTATTTGCACCATATACCCTAAGGCTCTTTAAGGTACACACAAGACAGAAATTAAGCAACAATATCCATTCCATATACCCTAAGTCTCTTTAAGGAATGAATAAGGCTATAATTTCACTTATTAGATTCTACTTACCCCATATACCCTAAGGCTCTTTAAGGAATGAATAAGGCTATAATTTCACTTATTAGATTCTACTTACCCCATATACCCTAAGGCTCTTTAAGGGATAAGCAAAATATTTATTCTTGTGATATATATAGTATGCCAAATTAAGTATTCCTGATGTGTACTCATCTTAATCACAAAGGAACTAAAGAAAACTTTTATTAACTAATTATTAACCAAAAAAACCGCACAACTCTATTTATTAAACAATTATATATAAAGGTGAACAAACTAATGGCGAGAAAAAAGCCACAATTAACACTTCATGCGCCTCTTAAAGAAATTCAATATTCTACGTTTGCATTATCAAAACTTATACTCTACTCTATCATCTCTTGTTCTTCACAATTTAAAATTTCTAATAAAGAAACTCGTGAATACTTAGCCTAATGAATTAAGATCGGCACTTTAACAAGTCACATAGACTGGCAACAATCTCAACTCTAATAAATCGATCTTCGCATATTTAAAATCAATTATGGGAACTTGCAAAGTCTTGACCTTTTCAAGCTAGACTAGCATTTTATAGCTCCTTGTATAAAAGATTAGCAAAATCAATCTATTTAAAGTTAAGGAGAAAGCTAAGATATAAAACCGGTCGGGTCAAAATTTACTTTTCATTCTCACCAACGGAAAACCTACATTCGTGTCAACTATTATTTTTTATTTTTTATTATTTTTTTTATTATTATTATTATTATTTTAGAATGAAAACTAAACTAACTAGATATTAAGACTTAAAAATTTAAAAATTTTTGTGGAAAAACGGGGTACGTGAGAACAATGGCAAAAGTAGGCAAAGATCATATCGAAGATATACTACCCCATACTAAAATTAAACATTGTCTTCAATGTTTCCTAATCTAAGGCTTAAAACCCCATACTAGAACTCAAAAAGTCGAATACATAACCCAAACATGAAGAAAGTACCACACAAATCTTTTTCCGTTTATCAAGTGTGCTAGAAGATAAATGTTAGTTGATAATAATCTTTAGGATATCGGATTTCCCCAAAATAATGGCAAGCAAAGGCTAGGAAGCTCGAATGGACCGGGACAAAACACCGAACACGAGAGTCTTCAGAAAATTTTTGGTTAATCCTGCAAACAATCACAAGTACAAACAACAACGAAGAATTGGAAGAATACATGTAAAACCTAAAAATCTCAACAAATGTGAAATTACCAAAATACCCCTAATGCAAGAAAAATTCATTAAAGCATGAATAAAATTCATTTAAATGTAAAAAAAATTATGAAAATACAACTTATGGCAATTATGGAGATTTATGTAAGATTAAAATACTTTATATTATGTAAGAAAAATAATTTATATTTATGTATTTATAATTTATGCCGAATTATAAGTATTTATGTATTTATAAATTACAAATTAACGAAAACAGAAGCAAAGTGTCAAACACTGGAGAAAAAGGATCACGGATGAATGAGATATAAAATTCATCCCGTGATAAAAGTCTCACGGATTGAACTTCAATGAATATCCCCAGATCAAAAATCTTGTTCCCGGATCCAAGGGAATCGTGATAAGGAGTGAAGTCCGAATCCGGATCAAAGGTGGGAAGGGTGGGCAAAATATTAGGCATAAGAACATAGTGTTCAGAAATACCCTTCACCACTTTGGTAGTCACAACACCCGTATCGGGCTCAAAATCAAAGCAAATCTCAACATCCGGTGGTTCCGGAGGAGGACGAGAAGATGACGGATCATTAAAATGATCAAGGTTAGATGACTCATTTTTGGGAAGGGGAAGGGAATCATTATTAAGAAATTCTTCAAGAAAACGAATATCCCCTTCTGAGTCATAATCGTCATCCTCAATGCCCGGTGGCATCGAGTCATTTGTAGCAAGAAATAAGTCGATCTCTTCCATATGAGAGTCATTATCCTCAACGAGGAAAGGAGATGGAGAGAGAGACTCAAGAATCGTATCAGCAATTTCCAAATTAAGTTCTTCTGGCGGTCGTGGAGATGAATTATCATACAACAAATTCTCAACAAGACGGATTTCTTCCTTTAGATAAAAGTCGGCTTTTCTTAATTCACGGGTGGAATTAGTTCGGATATGAGCGAGTTACCAGAGAACTCCTCGAGTGAAGCTAATTCAACTTTAGGTGAAGAATCAATTAAAATAAACACAGTGGTTAAGCAAGATTCCATAAGAATTAGATCGGCATCATGAAATCATTGCGGATCAATCTTTGGAGAAGAATGATTTATTCATCATCAAAAGTGGGTTCGAATAAACATTTGGAATTTTTCATCGGAACGTCTCATCAGAAAGTGGACTCGTCATCACTAGTAGAGGTGAAATCTTCGTTTGAATCAAAGAGAGGATTCGAGAAAGTTGTAAAAGTCGGAGAAGTTTCATCACACTCGGGCACATCAAACTCACTTTCATTATCTGAAAAATCCTCGGACTCACTTGGGATTGGGACAAGGTTCTCAATCAAATAGACTTTACTTAATTGTCTGATTCCTTTTCAGATATGTTAATGATGCTCGTCCCCCATTATGACGTGTCCTCGGTTCTTTCAGTTTGTAAGTCGGGAGGGGAAGATGTGATTAGCAAACAGAACGGAGATATCGAGCAATAATTATCTATCTTAAAGGGAATAGAATAATCCTCGTCGTTACAAATAAATTTAAAAACAATAAAAAAAAAATACGTTGCGAAGCAGTAGATAGTTTTCTTCGTTAAAACACGCTCCTATTTTAGCTTCTCGATCGTCCAACCATTATATCTTGCAAGGTGTTGTTTAATTTTAATCTCACAATCTCTTTTATATTCATCATCAATCTTCTACCTCGACACTCTTTTATAACTCAAATCATTCGTGATTTCTTTAATTTTGTAATCAATCAACCGCTTCTCACTTCTTTATTTATTCTATAATCATGTCTTCCTTTTTAAAAAACTCTACTCTTTATTATCCTTCGATTTCAAGAAGGGGAAAGGTTTAGAAAATTGCGGGGGTTTGTTGAATTTGGTCAAGGACCGAAAGAAATTAGAAATAATTGAAACCGTTTGGTCATCGGGGACACTAGAAAATTTTAATGAGAAAAACCCCGCAATTTTCACAAGAAATTGTTGTGTTGATCGGAAAATTATGTAGAGGTTGGTAAAATCAAGTCTTGATTGTTACAGGGACCCTGATCTCAAAGGACGATTGTGTTTCCTGTTTGAAGTCGTAACCCGGATAAGAATTTCACTCCACAACATTCAAACCGAGTATGTCTCGTATTGGGTATTATGGAGGTGGTTTGTAGGAGTTTGGTATTTCATTATAAGAATAAGGATTTGGGGTCTTAGGACAAAACTTATTTCCGGTTCCTTCACTGCTACTGCTCGGTTCAGTATTCCACCATTAAACGGACCTCCACACCACGAGCACCAAAATGGTTATACGAAGCATGTCGAAGAATTAAACGGAATAGAAGATAAAGAAGATAAGAATTAAATGAATAAGAAGATAGAGAAGATTATTTTTGAAATTTTTTATAAAGATAATATTAATAAAAAATAGTTTTGGTATTTTCAATATTTAAAAAAGAAAAGGAAAAAAAATAAAAATAAGAAGAAAAATATTTTTGGATTTTTATATTTTTTTTATAAGAACAAAAATAAACTTTCCGAAGAAAGGATCTTCATGACTCGATCACGAAACAATCCGTAAAAATCGCTACACCTCTCCCAGCAACGGCCGCCATTTTGATGCGAGATCGTTTATGGAAATACAATATATAATACGTATCTAAGTATCAATACAATTTATTCTTAGGAAAGTAAATAAAAACGTATACAACTGGGGTTATCGTGCTACTCAGTGAGTGGTGAATGGGAATCTACGTTCAAGTTGTAATTCGAGGCTTATTGTCATTTCAAGTTTTTGTGGTTGGTTTTAAACTTTTTTTATACTAAATTATTAAAATAATATTTTTCGAAGATTTTAAAATTACAAGATTATACTAAAATTGATCTAAAAGATATAAATGACAAAAATGCTTAAAAAAATATAAATGACTAATATGCTTGCTAAGTGACGTGAAAAATTCATCAAGTGTGAATTAAGGTTTATTAACGAATTAATTTCCTTAGAAAAGATAATTATCTCACAACGTTGGTTTATTTTGACAAAAATCTCTTAAAAAGATATTAATTACTAGATGTATAGTTTGACTATTCTCCGGCTTTTGCCCTTTGAAACATTCAATCTATAAATCTAAATAATCGAAGATTATTTATTAATTAAACCCTTTTTCAAATCCACACTTAATTCCCAAATCACTATATCACTTAACAAGCACTAATTAAACTACTCGCTACTCATAATGATTAAACAAACAAAGCTAAACATTTTAAAATATAAAGCATTTACTAATTATTGATAAAGGATAGAAAATGAACGAATTGAAGGACCCCGCAATTAAACGAATACCACCGATTTATTTAGCTAAAACAAATAATCAAATTCGGTCTAGCTAAAATAAACCTAAGCTCCACCGCCTCTCTCATGAAGTAGGACCGGTACCATAGTAATCTTAATAATCATTAACTGTTATAACACTAATAGTTAGTACATTTACAAATGCAATTAATCCCATCCTTATTAGTCCAAACAAATTACTTTAACATTATTGAACAATTATCCAAATGTGGCAAGATTAAAGCTTGTAAAAAACTCGTGTGGCATAGATAGTTCATCAACTCTTAACAGTTAACAATCAAACGCATCCCAGGTGAGGCCCAAGTTTATTAGTGCAAGGCCCAAACGAAATTTACCAATCAAAAAGGCAGGACTAAGAGAATGAGTTTTAAAAAACTTAGAAAACTTGAAAAGCTAATTCTCTAAAAGCCTACGAACCTTTACCATAAGCACTAAACCAAATAAAGCTGCAATATATTCAAGAGATCTACTTACAAATTAAGCACAAGTGAAGTTAATTTAAGATAACATATCTAACTAAATAAGCGAGTATAATCGAATAAGCTCAATCCATTTTTTTTCAAACGAGACAAGTCACTATATAAGCACTGCTAACAAGCAATCAAGAAACACTAATAAGCATACGAGAACAGCGACAAGGAATTAAAATAAGCTACAAGCAACTTTTAAAATACTTAAATTGCAAAATGATGAAGCAAATAAACATACGAAAAAATCTGATTAAATCATATAAGCTCAAAGAATAGAATAAATATTAAGGAGATATAATTCAGAAAATATGAGCTTCTAAGAAAACTAAGATGGCTTAAACACGAAAGTAAGCTAGATCCTAGCTTATTCTAGCTTATTAGATGGATGAATGATGAATGAATGATGAATAATGATGAGATGAATAAAGTGGTAAGAAACAACAAGGTAGATAACGGGATTGCCTTTGTATTTAAGAACAACTTGCCTTAGTACTATACATAGTCAAGATTTGACAAGTGTTATTATTTATACCACACATCCCGTGGCTAGGTTAAAGCTAAAAACTAAAATTTAAACTAGAAACTGGATGATCATTCCATGCGGTTCTGGAGTTCGATGATGGAATTTATGAGATTTTCTATGTCTGCTTGATGACGAGTTTCCATGTCATTGATAACTTCTCCTAATTCAGCAATCCTATAGCGGGCTAGAGAAATTTTATGGTTGCATCCTATTTGCTTCCTCTGGAGTTTAGAAATCTGAGTATGAGCTTGCTGAAGTTCGGCTTCCAGAGCATCAAAATCTCATTGAATAATTACAGTTCCTTTTCTGAGGCCTTCAATTCCATTTTCAATATGCTCGATACGTTCGATGGAGATTGCATCTAAGCTATTTAAGATATCCAGGATTTGCTCCTTATGTCGCTCGATAGTTGACTTTCGAGAGGTTTCGCCAATCTCAAAAGTTTAAGGTTGGAACGGGGTAGAAGAAGATGATTTTGTTGGTGAAAGAAGTCCTTCTGGTAGAAAGAATTCTTGAGTTTTAGAAGGTATGATAATTGGAGGCGGGATTGGTGATTTTTCAGTATAGAAATCTTGTAAAGCTTTCATGTAAGGATCATCGGGAAATAAAAAAAGGGTCGGTGAAGCTAGCAGGGCAATTCCAAATAAATTGGAATCACTAGAGTAAGTTTTCCCTGGAGAGGCCGGGACATAATCCGAAGAAGCCGGAGGAACATAGTTTGGGAAATTGGAAGAAAAGACATCCTCCAAATTTGCAGTAGGATGGTCGGGGGAAGACATCGTTCTACTTAACAACCTAGCAGTAAATAACATAAGTTATTTATTTAGTAATATAATAGTTATGTAACTTTACATACCATTCCGGGAGATATAGCGGCACGGAGGACTTTCTTGGATGGAAAAAGAAAAGTAGTTATAGTTAAGGTTTTAACCTTGTTCTCTATAACGTTGGCTCTTGATACCAAATCTGTAACACCCCCATTTTTACATATAGCAGCGGAAGCTAATCTGGGGTATTACTTCAAGGTACAACAGTCATAATCATAGAAAACGAATCAAAAAGAGTCATTTTTGAAAATAAGTTATCATTCATTTATTTCATCAGAGTTTTTACAAAAGAGAGGTCCCAACATCTGTATTTACAAAGTGTGAATGATAACGGTTTTTCCATCTTCATGTCCTCGCCACTCCGTGCCATTAGTTACCTAAGATAAAACATGCTAAAAAGTCAACACAAAGGTTGAGTGAAATCCATAGGTTTAAGTAATATAATTTGAATGCAAATGCGATATTTGGGTTACGTTGATATACACCCAGTATTGAAAAACATATTTATTATTGCCATTAGCTCATGAATCCGAAGCCTTAGGGTATGGTGATACGTTATAGCCCCTGCGGGTACCTTTGCCAAAATACCCGCGTGATTTCTAATGATGTGCAATTGGTTACACGTAACTGGGTACACCAACGGGGAGTCCAGCCCAAATAGATCTATTCACATCATTCGCGCTTACTACGGAGAGTAATTAACGGTTCATGATTATGGGGACTTAAAGGCAAAGCAGTTACTTAGGCAATAGTAAATTGAAATAGCATACAGAAATAATTGCATTCATGTTTATAGCATGTATCCCCCTCGCGGGTTTATAAAACATTTGAAATATTGAAATGCGAGGCTATGAACTCACCTGAACAGTTATAAGGAAATTGATAGCAATGTATATGAAATGAATAGTAATGACTTCGTCACGGGCAACCTGAGGTAATATATGTCAAGTTTTAGTTTGATTGAATATGTAAGATTTTACATCAATGTCGGTTTTGATATTAAAATTATCATAACACCGTTCGGCCATCAAAATCAGAAGTCATTCATAAACGTTTAAGGAGCTAGCAGCACGTTAAATCGTAAACCCAACAACTCAGCAGAAATGTAATACCAAGATGAAACTCCTAATATAAGCTTCCCAGTATTGTTGTAAGATATGAATCCCTCCGGGACATAGATTTTTGAAAGCACAAAAGATGATGCAATGATATAATTTATAACCTTAGCAGTTTTTAAGCGTTTTATTCAATATCTAGAAATGTTAAGCACGAGAAGCGTTAATTAAAGTTATGTCTGGTAATGTTTTGAATGTGTTATTATACTTTTTTCAAAATGTTACATTTTAGACCCTAGGGTATGGAAAATTGCAAGTAGACCCTAGGGTTTGCATTTTTATGACTTTGGTCCTTCAACTTTAAAAGATATACCAAGTAAACCTTGCACTTTGAAAAGTGACATAATAGACCCCTATAGTTATAACTTTGATAAAATGACATATTCAGCCCTTCTAGTTATTAATTTCAGAAAGTTACGATATATACCCCTTGCATGGATTATAATTACAAAACATGTCCAAATTGCCATGCAAGCTTATTTTAACATTTCAATAGACATTTATAAGTTATAATAAACTAAAATATGAAGTTTTAACGCAACACAAGTTTAAAATAACGATTCGTTAAGCTAGGAAGCAAAACGGGTCAAATTAGGGTTTCAAAACGTAAACGCGCGGGTTTTAAGTTCAAATTCCTTCATTAATCAATAAAGTGGTTATTTTAACATTAGTTAAGCATGCTAGGATAGATTATAACAATATTTAACCATTATAACATTTAGTTTTAAGAAAAACGCGAAATTAGGGTTTCGGGTGTACGGTTTTGGATCAAAATGGAAAATGAGCATGAATTGAGTTATGAAACTTTAACAAGAGTATATTTAGGATCATATGAACATTATAAGGGTGTAGTAGCAGAAGTAGAACATTCAAAACCTGGGTTTGAGCTTCAATGATCAAAAATGGTGGAAATGGGTCGTTTCGGGTAGTATTTCCACTCGTACGCCTTGTATCTTTACTCCGGGGCTTCAATTCTTCAGGGCTTCACTTCTTGAACGTCTTTTATGATCCTAGGATCATATGGGAGCAAAGGATTGCTGCCTTAAGGGTTATAGTGAGAAGATGGGGGGTGCGAGTTTGAATGAACACACAAAGCCCCTATTTATACCCATTTGAAGGTATAAGGAGTAAGCAAGGGTTATGATCTGGTCTTGACACATAGTAGGTCTAGTGTATGATGTGTATAAGCTAGAATTTCAATGGTGGAGGTCTAGAAAACTAGGTTGAATGATGTGGCTACCTTTCTTGCTGCCGCGGCTGAAGAGAAGCAAAAGAGAGGCCATGTGCTCTCATTTTTAACCATGGGAAGGTCTAAGCAGCTGGGTAAGCAGCTTGAGGGTTTCTAGAAGGAGTTCATATAAGTTATTTGCACATGGTTTGGTTTTAAATGGGTCAAAAATGATGATGAAGAGGTTCGGGTCTGGTTTGGGTTCGACGAGGGATGCACAAGTTTTCAAGCTTACATTTCATGTGTAATTGATTAAGGATGGTTAATGATGGATAAAGGTTTGTAAACTCATTTTATGGATTTACAATGACTCTTGGTTGCTTACTTGAGAATGAGATGGTCTAAAAATGAGTAAACGGGTCAAAATTATAATTAGGGTTTTTTGGATTCGTTTCTTGGATAAT
>BQNB010164262.1:0-14352 GCA_026074375.1 Tanacetum coccineum
TTAAGGCATATCGTATTGAGTTAGCATTCAAAAAGTCCACTATCTCATCAAAATCATCATTCTCTGGGGATTTTCCAAGTAAGCGACCATGTTATGTGAATCAACAAATTTTTGAGCCTCCATAGATGATAATTGTTGAAGTCGGTAATGAAATCGAGTTTGAGTTTGTGATTGAGAGTATTTAAAAAGATTAATAATGAATATGATGTGATCGTATGCACTTAAATAGATAATAAAGGAAACCTATATGTGAAGTTTCCATTTTATAAACCAATAATACCCTCAGCAGTTGTAACTTCAATGGTAACCTGGCAGTAGTAAGTAGCCTGGCAGCACTAACTTTTGCCTAGCAGTACTAACTTTTGCCTAGTAGTACTAACTTTTGCCCAACATTACTAACTTTTTCCCAGCAGTACTAAGTAATGCCCAGCAGCATTAACTATTGAGTTACAAGTTTTACCCTCAATTCCATCCTTATAGTATTTCCAACCCATTCCAATCATCAATCTATCAAAATAACACCTCAGAGATTAAGCATTCCAATGCTAGCAGTCAAAAATTTAAAATGACTAACATCAAATGCCTTTTTGAGTAAATCTGCAACATTGTGATCAGTATGAATCTTGATCACTTGAATTAATCTCTTCTCATATGAATCCCTGATGAAGTGATGTCTAATTTCAATGTGCTTAGTCTTTGAGTGAAACACTAGATTCTTAACTATGCAGATGGTGCTTTTATTGTCAATGAAAATTTTGGTATTCATGAAATTGTATCCATAATCTAGCAGTTGATTTTGGATCCATAACACCTGTCCATAGCAACTAGATGCAGCTACATACTCTGCTTCAATAGTAGAGTTGGCAACTATAGTTTGCTTCTTGTATTGCCATGAAATCAATCTACTTCTAAGAAATTGACAACCTCCTGTTGTGGATTTCCTGTCTAAACTTGCACCAGCATAGTCACTGTCTGTATAAGCTTCCAAATCAAATGGTGAATCCTTAGGATACCAAAGGCCCAATTTAGGTTGACCTTTTAAGTATCTAAAGATTCTTTTCACAGCATGAAGATGTAAAGCTTTAGGTGTGACTTGGAATCTTGCACATACACATACAACAAACATAATATCAGGCCTTGAAGATGTTAAATACATCAATGAGCCAATCATTGATCTATATAAGTGAACATCAACATCTTCAGCTTCTGCATCCTTCAGCAATGGCTTTGAAGTCTCCATAGGTGTACTTGCTATCCTCACAGTTGAATACTAAACTTATTTAAGATTTCATCCACATACTTGTCTTGGCTAATAAAAATCCCATCTTCCTTTTGCATCAGCTGCAATCCTAAGAAGAAAGTGAGCTCACCTATAGAACTCATCTGGAACTTCTTGTGCATCAATTTCTCAAACCCAGTGCATAACTCCTTCTTAATAGATCCAAAAATGATATCATCTACATATATTTGAACTAGTAGAATATCACCTTTGACCTTTTTAATGAACAAAGTCTTGTCTATTGTCCCTCTTTAAAATCCATTTTCTAATAAATAGGTAGATAAAGTCTCATACTAGGCTCTAAGAGCTTGATGTAGACCATATAATGCCTTTTTTACCTTATAAACTCTGTCAGGGAACTCTGGATCTTCAAACCCTGGAGGTTGACAGACATAAACTTCCTCTTCAATCTTGACATACAGAAATGCACTCTTCACATTCATCTGGTACACAACAAAGTCTTTGAATGAGGCATAGGCTAAGAACAACAGCAAAAACCTCATCATAATCTATTCCTTCTTCTTGAGTGTAACCCTATGCAACTAGTCTTGCCTTGTTTCTAACCACAATACCTCTCTCATCTTTCTTGTTTTTGTAGATCCATTTTGTTCCAATGGCTCTCTTGCCATATGGTAAATCCACTAATGTCTAAACTTGCTGCAATTTGAACTGTAGAAGCTCATCTTGCATTGCTTCAATCCAGCTTGGACTACTTTCTTAAGTTCTACTTATGATAGAAAATAAGCAAATAGATAATTCTGAAAGTCTTTATGATTGATCCTCTGTTGCACTAAACTAAACATACCATGTTTAGTTACACTCTTTGTCATCCTTCTGGTTTGAGGTGCTGAATGTATATCTCTAATGATTTGTTCAACTGAATGATCCTTGTGAATCCTGGTAGTTGGAATAGGACTGACAAGGATATGTGTATCTAAATTGGTCATGTCAGCCTCTGCACCAACCTCTTCATCATCATCAGAATAGACAATTTCTTCTAAATTAGGTATATTTGGATCATGTGCACATCCATAGACTATATTCTCATCAATAGCATTATCTTTTATGCCAGCAGCATTAACTGTTGAACTAACAGTATTAATATTATTAGTACTGTTAACATTTTCATCCTTCTCTTGATTAACTCCTGACTCCTCTGTATTTGGCACCTCACTATCTTCATTCTCTGGATCTTTAGCATCCTTCTTTTCCACTTCCCCTGATGGTTTGAATCCAGCATCAGAAGAATCCTTTGAACTAGAAGAGAATGGTGGATCTTGAGTCTATAATGGTAGCAATATGTAATCTTTGACAGGAACTATCTCCACTCTAGCTTTACCTGCATTATCACATGCTTTTGTACCCGCACTACCATTAGATTGATTTCCTGCAACAATTGGCTTATAATTCATAGATTTTATCAATGTATCAATATCAAAAAGCAAATTTGGTCCACTTTCTACAATATTAGGTGTATCTTAACTAAATTTAGCATGCAGGTTCTCTTCTACTATCCTAGTTCTACTGTTGAATACCCTGAATGCTTTGCTATTGGTAGAGTATCCTACAAAGAACCCTTCATCAGCCTTTCCATCAAACTTACCTAGGTGATCTATGGTATTAAGGATTGTAACAGGACACCCAAATGGTCTCATGAAGCTTAAGGCAGGTTTTCTACCTAGAAAAAGTTCATAAGGGGTCTTGTTGTGAGGCTTAATTACTAATACCCTATTTTGTACATAACAAGCAGTATTAACTGCTTCAGCCCAAAAGGTAGTAGGTAACTTTGAATCAGCTAGCATAGTCCTAGCAGCCTCTATTAGTGTTCTGTTTTTCCTTTCAGCTACTCCATTTTGTTGTGGAGTCCTAGCAACACTAAATTCTCTCTTAATCCCTTTCATCTTACAAAACTGATTCATTTGCTTATTCTTAAATTCAGTTGCATTGTCACATCTGATTTTTTTGACTCTATGATTTATTTGATTTTCTATTCCTGTTATAAAAGCCTTAAGGATTCCACTGGTCTCATCCTTAGTTGCTAAAAAGAAAACCCAACTAAATCTACTAAAGTTATTTGTGACAACTAGGCAGTACATCTTTTTCATTATACTCTTTACAAAAGTTGGACCAAACAAATTTATGTGCAACATTTGTAAAGGTTGGCTGATTGAGCTTACAATCTTGGTCTTACAAGAAGCTTTATGTTGCTTTCCTTTCATACAAGAAACACATGTGTGATCATTTTCAAATTTTTTTAAAGGTAAACCTCCAAGATTTCCCTTTACCAGTTTGTTCATAGTTTTGAAATTTATATGCCCAAGTCTCCTATGCCAAAGATTAGATTCATCCAATGTAGCTTTTGCAAAGAGACAAGTGAGACCTCCTTGAGGAACAAAATTCTTTAGATCAATACTGTACATGTTATCCTTTCTAGGAACTTTAAGCAAAACATGACTTTCATCAGTTAACTTAAAGTCTGGAGACAGAACAACACATTCAGTATCAATAAAAAGAACACTATTCTTCTTGTCACACATTTGTGAGACGCTGGAGAGATTAAACTTTAGTTCTTTTACAAAATACACATCTTCAATATCCAATTTACTAGCTCTTATTTTACCTTTACCATTGATTTTACCTCCTTTAGGATCTCCTCCAAAGGCAACATATCCACCATTAATTTCTTCATAATCAGAAAGATAAGATATGTTTCTAGTCATGTGCCTAGAACATCCACTGTCAATAACTCCTTTCTCCTATAACTCAAGCTGTGGATTGCCCTGCACATAAAGTAAGAAAATCAGGCTCTCTTGGGGACCCAAGCCATTACAGACTTGGATCTGCCTTGTGCATCAATATAGTCAAATCTTTTAAAGTTCATTGATGCACCATTGTGTCTGGAGACATGGTCTAAAACTTTTTGCTTTGGTCTCCAAACCCAACATGCTGAGGCCTTAACAACATTAGCCTCATTTCCCTTACTATCACTTACTACTACTTTTGGCTCAACAGTAGTAACATTTCCCTTAACAATATTAACTTTTTCATTGAAATTACTGTTCTTATTTGTTGTAAACTTGTTAAAGGGCCTTCTATCATATATGTGCTCTATTAAAAACATTTAATGCTGGTTTTGCATAGTTCACTGTTGGTCTTAGGTAAGCATTATTAATTGATCTGGCAGTATTAACAGATACTGCTGCTTTTGAAGAGTTTTGCCTAGTAGTATTAAGTATTTTTAAGCCAGATTTTATTAAGACTGCTTTTGGAACAAAATTCCTTTTTGGATGTGGGTGAGACATTCTTGGAGAATTTTGGTGATTCAATATTCTAGCATTGTTCCATACAGGTTTTTCTACCATTTTCTTTTCATAGAAATCACAATCTTTGATCAAGTGGTTAAAACTACCTCTAACAAGTTGCTTAGATTTTTAGAATGAAATTTCCCAAACTTTTCTAAGGTAAGTTTTAAATCATCTCTTTCCTTTTTAGCTTTTTTAAATTTCTTTCTAAGCTCTGTTAGTGCATTATCTCTCAACTTAATATCAAGTTTTAAAATCTTTATGTCTTCTTCAAAAACAACCTTATTCTTTTTATACATATCTAGTCTAGCCTCTACAGATTCTAGACCTACTTTATAAGCACCTACATTTAATTAAGACTTATTAAAATCTGTTGTCAGATTATCATAATGTTCTTTGAGAGTTTCATAAGATTTTAAACATGCTTTAGAACAAGTAATTAGCCTTAGTATCTAAGCTTGAAGAACTGAAGATGATATATGACCATAAGTGCAAAGTTTATAGGTCCTTCTCCAGCCTGATCACTCCAATCATATCCAAGTCTATCTTGAGCTACCAAAGCTTTTGTCTCTGTTGTTTCCACTGTCACATTCCTCCTTATAGGTTCTCTGTTCCTGTTCTCTCTTAGAGCCCTGCACTCCCTTGCAAAATGACCCTTTTTATGACAGTTATAGCATTCCACCTTTGATTTGTTAAAACCTATGGTCTCAGAACCATTTGCATTAATCTTCCTTCCTGTCTTATTTAGAAATATTCAGGATCTCATGGTCAACATAGCCATTTGCCACTTTAGATCCATCTCTTCTAAGTCATCAGCATCAATCTATTATAAGTCCTCATCATTTAATTATGGACTGTTAGATTGGTTTACAAACAAAGAATATATCACATCATCACTCATACTATTAGTATTGGCAAAGTTAGAACCATAAGCTTGATTAGAACTGCTAGAGTTATTGGAAGACACAAAAGCTACATTTTGTAAATTTTGGTTTGAGCTTGATGACCCTTTAACTTCAGTTTCATAAATCTTCAGATTGTTGTATAGTTCATCCATGCTTAAGGTGTCTAAATTAGGTTTGTTTCTCCAGATCAAGGTATGAGTCTTCCATTCTGATGGGAGACTTCTTAGAAACTTTAGATTTATATCTTCTTGAGAAATAGTTTCACCCATAATCTCTAGCTGACTGATAAGCTTTTGAAGCTTATCATAGGTTTGATCAAGTCCTTCTGAGCTTGATCCATTAAAATTCTCATACTGTTGCTTTAGAAGTGTCTTTTGAGTTTTCTTTGACTCCTTATTACCTCCAAACCTTTTCTCTATGGCTTCCATCAGAGTCTTGGCACATTTGTAGGTATTAAACTTTAGTTGATGTTCATTTGGAAGAGCCATCAATAGTGTACCTCTTGCCTTTAACTCATTCTTCCTTGCTAACTTCTCCTCTGCAGTTGTAGGAGGATATGTTTGCTCAACACCATCAACAGTTCTCTTTGGTGGAGGTGAGTCTCCATTTACTATTACTTCCCAAAGAGCATAATCTGTCATTAGGAAGTACTGTTCTATCCTTATTTTCCAAAGCTTAAATTCTCCTGGATTGAGTACTGGAAGTTTTGCAGTAGTAACCATTGTTGAAGATTCTGCCTCCATGTTTTCACAAGCAAATAGTTCTGATATGTGTAGATTGTTTCTTCTAAATCAAAGTTTCTCAACAAGCTCTAATACTACTTGTTGATCCCACTTGAATAGATCTTGCTTTAGCTTGTAAGAAGCTTAGTTATATTGAATAAATTTAGGACAACTATGGTAGAAACTTTGATTATGAATATCAAAGACTATGCGAAATCTAGTCAATGATACTAAGAAGAATTCTAATAAAACAGTAATAAAATCAATAACAAGACAAATTACCAAACTTTCAGCCTCAATATAAAACGAACACTCTTAATAGTGTTAGGGTTTACAAAACCTTGAAGCTACGAATATCAAATATGTACGTCAAACATTATGCCCTAGGACCTCCTTTTATACACCAAGGAGTCCTACAAGGCTTACAATACTTTCCTAACTTATCAAGATCTTTTCTATAACAAACGTAATCTCTTAAACAAATAAGTTATACATATCTTCTTTACAAATAACTAATATTTATCTTCGTAAGTATTCTTATTCTCCAATCAATCTTTGATCTCATCTCTGTCAGCATATTCCTTCTAGCAGTTGTAATCACTCAGGAGTTATAACTGAGCACAACCAGCATTAACTACTTAGAAGTTTACTCTAGCAGTACTAACATATACTAGCAGTACTAACTTTTTTACTAGCAGTAGTAACTACTTAGCATAATTTTCATTAGTATTATCAGCAGCACTAAGTTATGCTTGACAGCACTAATATGTACCTGAGCAGCAGTAACTCTAAGAATATCTTGTAGTCTTTTAAACCCAACAATATCCTTTTACAGTTAGGTAAACGTATTATTCTGATCAAATAATATTGAGGCTTGATGGAAACGTTTGAATAATAAAACCTTGTTTAATAATAACATTGTTCTTGTTTAATTCTGCTATTCAAGTTATTTATCTTTGTTATTATTATTCCTAGATATAAGTTCTAAACAAACTAAGCTTAAACGATCTAAGGAGTTCTAACAGACTCCACAATTGGTATTAGTAGCTTCAACATTAGCAGTACTAACTACTTCACCAGCAGTAGTAACTGAATCAGCAGTACTAACTTCCTTTTTAGCAACTTCTTTTTCCTGCTCTTCCAACACTTCTGTATCAAACATCAGGCTGTCATCATTCATCTCTTGAGTCTCATCCACCAAAGTCACTTCTGCATCAGCATCAGGATCAACAATTGGTATCAGAGCCTCGTGGCTCTTGATATCTAGAATCTACAAGGTTTTCTGTTTTCTTTTTCGGTTAACTATTCAAATTCGGTAAAACTAGGTTTACAAGAAACCCTAGTTCGGTAAAAGCAGCAGGTATTGAAGCTTCAAAGGTAGCGTGGGTGTTTCAATGAAGGTATTCATGAGTACAACAGTTAAGTGTTAATACTTCCAGTTTTGCTTAATGCTACCAGCGTATACTTAGTAATGCTTCATGGTATTCCTACTGTTTTTCTTGTTTACTGCTGCTAATTGTGCTTGATTGCGAGTTGTTAGATGGATGAAACATACACAACCTAAGACACCAACCAAGTCAACTCGATAATAACCGAGTTAGACTCATTCCCACGATAACAAATCCTACAAACTTATCGTCACAAATAAATCCATCAAACTAAATCCTAAATCCCATCGTCACAATCATCACTACACAAACCCATCTCCTCCAACAGACCCGAACACAAATAAAAACAAGATCTTAATTCATATTTTCGTGTTACACAACAAAGCCGTGACCTTTACAAGATCAACACATGAAAATACAATTCATCACCGATCTTGGACTCAAAACAAAAAGATACCTACCTAAGATCATCTTAAATATCTTGAAGACTATAATACTTGTATTCTTCGTGGGTTATTTGAAAAAAAAGGAGGCTGAAACAAGTATATTGGGTTCTCGGTCGTGGGTTTGGTCTTTATATTTTTCAATGAAAAAGAGATAGGGGTGAAGATGGTATTCATGAAACTGCTACAAATTTCGGATAGGGTTTGTAGAGATTGCTGCGATTGTGTCTTAAAAGGTGTGTTAGTGTTTGTAAGAAGAAAAAGAGGTGGATGAGATGAGATAGGGTTTTGAGGAGTTGTGTTGACTGTGAGTGTATATTACCAAGTGTGATTTAGGGCTGAATGTTATATGTGAACATGTGCCATGTGAATATGTGATATCGAAATTGTAATAGACCAGTGTAAACACAAAATTAGGTTGCGGTGTTAATGGTCTATCCGAAAATAATAGGCTGTATCGAAAGTAAGATTGGATAAGATGGGCTTTAAACAAAATTAAGTCATTCGAAATGGGCTGGATCTAAACCGCCGTGTTGTATTTCAAAAAATTAGTATAAGTTTCAAGTTTTGGAGCTTAAAACGCAATTATACTATATTTTTTTTGGTATACTCGGGCTTATTGTTTATACTGCTAGCTATGTCTGATATGGGACAAGACATACGTGGTTTGGATCTCGAATTGAACAGGATGCTTAGTTTAAGGGGAAGCTAACAGATTGTTTTTGGATTTACATGCTCATAAACGTTTAAAGGCTCGTATTCATTAATTTATTTGATTACGAAGAAGATTATTTATTACTTATTTAAAGATGAAGTGGAATTGCTTGGGTACGTGTTCTTATTATATCTCAAATAGATTACAACACTTGGAGGTAACTTGTTTGTGTTTTCAGTGTTATGACAAAGACTTGTCAAAATCTAGCAAAGGTGTGTGATTTCTCTTATGGTGCTCAATGCGTACATTTTCTATCACTTTGGTTATGTGTCTCATAGAAGATGAGGATTTTTGTCAAGAGGTTGTGATCTACTTATATTTCACAGATTTATTTATAAGTTTGAAGTCACGTGGATAGTACAAGATATAAGACACAAGTTTGGGTTATTCTACTTCTACATCAAGTTCGTTATACTTAGTTTTCTTCATCAGTAATCATTACATAGAGCTTACAGAATTGAAGATTCAAGAGATGGTTAACATATGGGTTTCAAGGGAAGCTTATTGTCAAAAATGTTTAACCATCAGGATATGTTCATGCACCACTTGAGGGGAAGGTTTTCATTACTACTGCTAGATGTTTATTACTACTGCTAGTTTAAGTTTCTACTGTCTTAAATTCATTATTCTTATTATGCGTCATGGAGGGTAATTTGAGACATTATAAGGCTGGATTAGTAGTGTGATATATGATTTGTAGTTGTAAAGATTTAAGTTGCTTATCTTCACAAGACCCCTATTGGATTATGACAAAAAGGGGAAGAAGATTACAAAGATATGATTTGCAGCTTATTATGTGTGGTGATATGAGCATGTTACAAAGGAAATCCAAATTAAGGAGAAGTTTTTGTTTCATTCAAGGAGTTCTTTAAACTCAACATCTTCTATTTTTACATTCTTTAACTTACCAGCAGGAGCTGAATTAGTTTTTAAAAGCTGGAGAACTTTTGTTACCTCTAGCAGGGCTAAGGAAGGTTCATTTATGATGATACCTTTTAAAGTTTCAGCTTTGAATGTGGATTTTGACTTCAAAATTAATTTGATAGTCTTTGGTCCAAAAACAGGTTTAACACCAGTCAGCTTCTCCAGTGGAGGAAGAGGGGTGCTACAGACTGAAGATTCATCCGCTGAATCATAATTAGTCACTAAAGAGTTAGAGACAACAATTGAATAGTCAGTTGTGTTTCTTTGTGACTCATTTAAGGGTACCTTACCAGTATCATGATTTGTCAGAGTAGAATCTTCAGCTTCAGATAACTTAGGTTTATTACCACCAGTAATAGACACTTCTGAGTTATCTGCTGAAGACTTTATAAACACTAGGTCTTTTTGCCCAGAGCTGGAGGTATCTTCAGTGAGTTAGTTAATTCCTAAGATTTTCTTCTTTTAAGTAGGAATTTGTTCACTGATACACTAATTAACTTTATTATAACTGTTTAGCAATGCTTCTGTAATAGAAGTTAGCTCTTTCAGTTCATTTCTTAAGTTATGATTCTCTTTGAGAATCTTAGTGTTTACATGATGCATGGTAAGAAGATCAAGCTTTGCTTGCTTTAATACCAAAATCTGTTCTTTGCATGTATTTAGTTCTTGAACAAGATTTCTATGTTTTGACATGAGATTGTTTCTTTGTTCTTCAACATAGTTTAGATCAATACACGGATAATCTAGAAAGGATTTTTTGTCATCATTATCTTACATTTCAAGAAGAGTGTGTACCTTTTTCATTGAGATCTTAATCCATTCACCATTTCTAGCACTTTCTTTGCCAACAAAAACTCTTTCTTCATCAGCAAGAGCCATAAGAGCTTAAACTTTAGTTACTTCATTGTCATCAGATGACACTTATTCTTTATCCCAATCATATATTTCAGTAATTAGACCTTTGGTTTTACCTGAGGACGAACTGGGAGCTAAGGCACTGGAATTGAGGAAGGCTAGTTTAGCTTTGACTTTGTTGTACTTGGCTTCAAAGTCTTTGGTAAACCTTGGTTCAGGTTTGTGCTCAGATGAATGGATAAGTTTTGGTTGAAAAGGTAACTGATATGAAGGAACTGATGTCTTTGACCAACAGTCTCTTGCAAAATGACCCTTCTTGTCACATTTGTGGCATTCAGTTTGGTCAGTTGCTTTTGCACTACTAAACCTTTGAGTACCCTTTTTGAAGAACCTTTTAGATTTGGCTAAAAGAGCTCTTGCTTGGTATTCTTCTTCAAGGTCATTCATGTACTCTTGACTGCTTCTTGTATCCTATTCATCATTAGGACTATCTTGAAAGTCATGGACAATAGAGGAAGGGAAAAAGGCAGTTGACAGTAGAGTTGCAGGGACAAGATTTTTGTCTTTGTTAGTATCATAAATACTGTTTATAAGGTTTTCTTCATATTTGAGTTTACCAAATAGAGAAGCAAGCTTAGATTCTTTCACATGATTTGTGTTTCTAAGACTTTGGTAGAAAGCTAGCCACTTCTTTGGTAACCCATTTATAAAACAAGTATTTATCTCAAGCTTTGAAAGTTTAATGCCATCATTTACTAATTCATTCATCAAGGCTTTATATCTAGTGAAAGTTTGTGTTAGAGATTCACCTTCTTTGAATTTGAAGGTGTTATAGCACAACTTCAGGCCCATGACCCTACTTTCTTTCACATCAGAGGGCCCCTCATGATATAATATCAGGTCATCCCAAGTAGATTTTGCAGTTAAGCAGTTTATGAAAGAGTTCATTTGGTCATCTAGGAGTACAAACATAATGAGACTTTTGAGTCGCTGATCTAAGTTAGTAGCTTTTCTTTCATTAGGTGTCCATTGTGTCTCTAGCTTCCTTTGACCAGCTGCCATAGGGATATAAGGACAGTTTGAAATAATGTTTTCAAATTGAGGTTCAATACCAATGATATGGCACATGAACCTCTTTTTCCAATTAGTAAAATTTTCCACCTCTAGTATAGGAGCGGCATTTAACTGGCCACCCATGTATTCAAGAGTCTGTGGTACTTATACTGCTACCATTTAAGATGGATCTTAATTTTAAAAATCTTTGAGCATTTTTAAATATCCTTTAAGGGGATTTTATAAACCATAAGGCTCTGATACCACTTGTTGGACCCTTGGAATCTGATATAAGGTTTATTAAATTAAACTAATCAGATTCCATGGCAACGAAGTGAGTTTTAAATAAATATATATGAAGAATATAAAGAACAAGTTTAAAACACACAGAAGTGACCGACATGCCCATACTTGTCTTGAAAGCTTACAAGCTCCTCTGATTCATCAAGGTAAACAATCTCCTTATTATACTAGTTCTCTTTCATTAAGCTCTTGATGTCTTTAACTTTATTATCAGAGTTATGGAAGGCTTTTGTAACATGTACTTGATCTTTCATCATGTGTTTATATTTGTCAATCGAGCATGAGCATGTGGTAATGAATATGACGGTGCTAGATGAGGTAGTTACGCTATCGTCTTAACCTGCATCTAAAGGGTTAGCAATAAATAACAAATATGGACGAATCATGTCTTTGTCATTCGTCAGTTTCGGTAACGTTAACCTCCGGTTGTGAGGACCATTTTATAGTATAAATATTGTACCTGTGACCAGGTAGATTCATTAAAAGAACCTCCTTAACAGGGTTTCTAGCTCAAAGTGTTAGATCCTCTAACACATATGCACCCAGAGAGTATTTCTACTTTTATAAAGGTAAAGGTGAATCAGTTAGTTAGTTCTCTTTATCGGACGCCTCAAAGCAGGCTACCTCACTAAGAGTATTGCTACTTTTATAACGGTAAAGGTGAATCAGTTAGTTACTATCTTACTGGTTGAGTCGTCAATTCATATACTGGATCACATTGTAATTCCAGTTAACACAAGTTTGATTCATATATAATCTCACAAGTCGCCTACCGTAGTGTTGTTTGATATTGACACTGGAAGGATTTCCATTCATCACTATGAAATACTAAAGAGTATCACTCTGAATGTTCTAGCATAATTACAAGGATAATGCGTAGGACTCTTTGTTATCACTTGCATTCTAGATGTTGACCAATAAGAGTTTATCATGAAATGTGTCCTAATGAGATTTATGTTTGATCTCTTTAGCTCTAGACTCGATTTATGTGTTTTGGTTTTAGTGATCGGAGGCTGGAGCAGACTGCCACCTTTTCAATATCAACAATCTCAGAGTGAGAAGTCAATAGAAGTCGTGCGTATCTCCGTGACAAATGAGACAAGAATATTTTAAGAGAAACTTAAATGGGTGGGAAGGGTGTGCAGTGCATCACTTGGTTCATGATGTCTTTCTTTAATACCAAAATTCATCTTTGTGAAGACTGATAGCGTATGTATTGACCCGGTTTCTGCCTAAGGTTAGGTGAAGGGCTTCTTTCTTTTCACCCTTTATCCATACATTTCTTTTTAATTCTTCAACCCCTTTAATTTTTACCAAGACGTCATTACTAAAACCTTGTTATGATTGTTCCGGTGTTAGCTCATGCCTTAGTTAACATTATTCCCTTTTCTCATTCTTCTCAATATCATACCTAAGGACTACTATTACTAACTATGGAGTGTCCTTGGGTAGATCCCTCCGGTTCTGGTTGGATCATATGACTAATACCTAAGTTAACCACCTTATGACTTCAGAATCATCGTGAATTAATAGGTTGTTGGGTATTTGATCGTCACCATAAAACCTTATTTCAAAGTATATTACTTATGATTTTTCAATGGTTTTCTATTTTGGAAAAACTCCCCCTTCACACGTGCCTGGATATTCGAAAGTGTTTCGCACATGTGGGTAGAAGTAAAAAAGCATTTTGAGTCCTTTTAGATCACATATTTTTCTTGATCACATTTTATGCACATTTCTCTCCTTATTTTAAATACTAAGTCACTTAGTTTTTGAAATACCAAGTGCTTAAAATTTGTCATGAAAAAATCATAGAGAGAAAATGATACATAAAAGATGCATGAATTATTGGACCATTTTCTTTTGCTTCCCTTAACAATACATATGACACCATTTTATGGTAATAAAAACACTTTGTCGTTAATATGACACCTATGTAATGTTGAGGGATGGAGATAGTGTCGAGTACATAATTTTTGAAGGTTTATGAATTGTCATTGAAGAATACTTAAAACAATTATGCTCGGACACTATATGTTTATGAACGCATAAAAATAGTCGTGAAAGAATATGTTCAAAACATCAAAACTTTTTGGATGTCAATCTCAAATGAGATAAAATGCCTCGGTATAACACACTTCGTACGAATACTAGTATGCTAGACCTTTTACCAGTGGACGTACTCCGAGGAGTAACGCAAGAGTATTCAAGAATACCCTGTGAATGGTGTGAATAGTGAGTTATCATTATATTAGTCTTGAAAAGTTTCCTCACATTTACCACTTTTAAGTGTTGAGCACACAATTTGAAAGATTTTGAATCGTCACAGAAAAAATCTTGAAAATTTGTGCTCAGACATCTCTTGAGAAACACACTTATATATTTTGGATACCACTTGTTGAAAAATAGTTTTTGAAATGATATATACAACAACATTAAAGCTTGGTTTTGAAATGCTCCCCC
>BQNB010164264.1:0-14352 GCA_026074375.1 Tanacetum coccineum
CCATCATCACTCACCTGATGGCGACCCACTCACAAACCCAGGCCACACTTGGCCAGGTAACTTATCCCCTACGCATGTGTCGAAACTAGAAGAGGGGGTTGAATAGTTTACACGTTTGTTTTACGGTTTAAAAGTTTACTTTCAAAAAATGTATAGATCCTATTTATATGTTCAATCAAATCACAATATGAACAAGCAATAACTATCTAAACGAAAATTAAATAACAATAATAATAATGTAAAAGGATAAGGAAAGAAACAACCAAACCAAGACACCGAGATTTTATAGTGGTTCAGCTACGAAGCACCTCTTTGCCCTACTCCACTCCCTGAGTATCCTACCTTTAGGCGGAAAAAACCATTTACACGTCGCTTACGTTATTTTCCGACACTAAGCTAAATGTCAAGTGCTAATCTTAGCTAGAACCAATCTACCACTTCACAAGATATACACACTCACAAGATCTACACTATCGGATCTACACACTCTCTGAATCATACAAATACAATAGAGTTTTGGTACTTAGAAGAAAGGAGGATAGATCACTAATTAACACTTTGTTTCTTGACGAATACGAGTGTTCTTCTCTTGCACTTGAATGAGAAGGATGAGATGAGAAAAATAGATTAGATCACTTGAAACAAGATCTAAGTATGTTAGTGATCAAGAGTTTTAGTGAGAGAAAGAAGGTTTAGAGAGAGAAAGAAAAGGCTGAAAAATTCCGTGCAAAGAGGAATATTTTTCTGTTGGGAATGGAGTAGTATTTATAGGCAGGGAATCCCAACGACTCTCTAGGGGCGGTCCCAGTGGTCCCTTATATATAAGGGGGCCGCCAGGCCTATAAGGGGGCCGCCGCCTAAACTTCGCTTGATTTTTTGTCTTTTTGTGGGGAAGGTTGTATCTGGTGTAGAAGCTTCCGTTTTAAGGGGAAAATCTGAATTTTAAATTTTAAGTTTTTAATAAAACTTTTTATTTTAATTAGAAAATATTTTGTAAATGTATTTTTGAGAAAATACTTTTGTAGAATTAAAAGTGAGGATTAAGAGAAAAATATTTTCTTGATCACTAATCATGCTTAATTAATTTGTTTGTTCATACTTTAAGTGATCACTAATCTTAGAAATGAAATTTTACATTTAATAATTTGTAAATGTTTATTTTTATTGTAAACGTTTTTACATTTTGTTATTATCAACACGTTGAAAGGTCAAAAAATATAAATAACGTTTTTAGACATTATTTGTATTAACATTTTAGACTATTTGTTTTGTGTTTTAATTACCAACAATTAAATGTGTATCCCATGTCTATCCTAACCACTTAATCGCCCTTTAAAACCATATTACCCTTGTTGCTTTCAAGAATTATTTAGACCCTAATTCTAACTGGTGCAGATTTGTGTATTTTCCACGCTTATGATAGAATACATGCTATGACTGTGCAATTGAGCGATCACCCCGAAAATGAAACACTTAGACTAGCAGAGAGATGAGTGACTTTTTATCCCTTTTTCGTGAGGTGTTCGGCTTTGATGTTTTCTAGCATAAGAGTTTTATAAATTCATTTCTTGAAGTTATTCTCGAGAAATATTTTTATGAAATGTTTTAACAGATTCTACTTGGGGGCAAGCAGAAGTCAAGTGGGGGGATATTTGATAACATCAAATATTTAATACTTTTTAGTGTCAACTTACCCCCTATATTACCTACAAATGTTTCACTAATGCTCGAAAACGAGATATTTTCTATTATTTTGTAGTTTTCAGGTGAAATACAGGAAAGTGACAAGAAACAAAGGAAAAAGGACTCAAAGTGTAAATATTTGAAGAATGTTATGATGTAACACCAAAAATGGTTACACCGTAACATATATTAAGCAAGTACAAAGATCAAGGACAACATTACAGTTTAACACCATATCTAGTTATGCCGTAACCATATATTTGGAAGAAAATCTTGACAAAGTTAGAGTTACGGCGTAACACCATATCCAGTTACGCCGTAACCATGAAGATCCACAAATATGGAATGAAGATCACGTACTTATGGACATTATTTGAAGGTTACGGCGTAACACCATATCTGGTTACGCCGTAACAACTGCTTAAATATGGAATGCCGTGTATGATGGTTACGGCGTAACACCTTTATTGGTTGCGCCGTAACAGGTTCAATACCTATAAATAGAGGCCTCATTCAAGCTATTCCGACATCACTTCCTCCACAGCCAATTGGAGAGGCGACAAAGGCTTCCAACCTTCGAAGAATTCCACCTGGAGTCTAAGGGAGATCACACTTTACTTACTTTTTGTATTTAATCGTTCAAATACGAATACTGTAAGAATTATGAGTTTTCAATCTATGATTTCTTCTATTTCTTGATGTGTTTCTGTTACCAGGAGCGGTTATGAATTGAGTACTTGCCTTAGTTATGTAGGTTACTTTTGTGTGATTGTTTCTGAGTTAGATTATGGTTTCAGTAGATATTCCTGGACTATCGTTGTTGTATCCCTGGGTTTTGGTATATGGTGGTCTTAGACCTAGATTACCCCACTTATAGATTATCTAGTCAATATGGGATCCAATGGGTACTAAGGAGGATCACTAACTCCTTACCTGGTGTAGGAACTAACCGGTCACCACACTTATCACTTAATATACTTAAAAAGCACATGAACTCTTTCAAGAGGGTTAATAATCTTTATAGTTATTAGATATGTTTTAGGAATAGTTAGGATTAATCACTGCAACCCGGATAACGTACCTCCCAGATGATTTGGGACTGATTTGGAATCGCAGGGAGTATAGGATAGACTATATATGCATATTTAAGTCTATCCACCTTAGAAACCGCTATTGAAACCATAGTTTAACATTGCACAGGAAAATGTTTTCATAACAATAATAATGAAGTAACTAGGTTAGCACATTTTCTCTCTTGATATCTTCAACTCTTTTAATTTCTAGTTATTTATTTTATGGTCATTTATTTCAAATCAACTCAAAAACCATTTTCAAAACGTGACATTTCAAATTAAAACTAATTACAACTTAGCTCTTGGGACGACCTCAGATTTACCATTCTATACTACTCACGATTGGGTTCTCTGCCCGTTAGTGCGTTGTCAGGTAGATCGAGTTTTATAAATTTAAAACTTGGTAAAAATAAATATTTTAAAATAAAATACGCATCATTTTTAGTTGGGAGGTGTTAGGCGGAGGATGACATAGAGACAGTTTATTCTGGCGTTGGGATTACACACCGAGGAGGAGATGCGCGAGTTACGGCAGAGTGTTGTAGGCTTGTGAGGAGTTGTTGAGAGCTCTATTACCGAGCAGACTAGAGTCTTCACCTGGATGATCAGCTGTATGACACGACTCATGGATGCCAGTGGCCGTTCTTATTAGGCATTTGATAGCACCCTTGTCGGTAGCCATTGCTGTCCTACCAAAGGCTTGTCAGACCCAGGACAGGGGATGCCAGCACCTCCATAGCTCCCTACACTAATGACCAGCCCGACCCTTGATCTCTTCCCTTTACTCTCTTGATTATTATTATCTATTGTGGATTTGTACAGTATATTGATTTTTGATGTGGTCGTTGTAAGACTTCTACACGAAGTTTTACAACTCCCTAGGCAGAGTACCTAACCATTGTAGTAGTAGTATAGGCAAGACTCGAGGGTTGTTATCGTTCTCTAGGAGAATAGGTTGGGAAGGCTTGATCACGGTCTAACATAATTCTAAGGGTTGAGGGAAGATTCTTTTCGTGTTTTTATAATTTATGAAAGCAGGTAAAATCATATATTGGATAGGTGGTTGGTTTTAGCTATTAAACTAAATATTAACTAAGCTACTGGTGATAACAATATAATAAAAGACCGTGTTTATTTAATCATGTATTACTTCCTATATTTTCTTACATCCTGAGTGTATGTTGCTTTGACATGACTTTGTGATGATTCTATTGGTAATTATTTTCCTAAGAAGTCATGATTGAATTACCACTAAACAACAACACGCCTCCGTCAATTTAATATTCACGTAGGCACGCACAAGTAAGGGATAGCGTAATGGTGACTATTACAAAAAGGCTCCTAGAGTAATAATAAATGCACTTAGAAATATATTCAGTAGTGTATCAACCATATAAGGGAAGGGGCAGGTAGTAATTGAAACTGTTACCCACCCCCGATGGTAATCCTTTCTACATAATCTATGTTATTCCTAGACAAATCAACCAAGCTATACAGGAAAAAAGGCGGTTTTCTAAGACCTACATCGCATATTCATCATAAGAAGCAACACAACCACTGACCACATGGAGGTATCTCATCCTAGTTTCCAATAACAATCAAATCAATAAAATTTAACAACAATAGAAGTTTAGATAGCAAGCATGTATATGAAAAAGAAAAGCAAAGGCACATATAAGAATCACAACAAACAAAAGACAGTATGAATGAATCTTAAATAAGTCTTACGTTGATTAGGAACTGAAATTGAAGATGAAGAACAATAATGAGGTTTTGAGGGAGGTGGGGGAGAGCCCAAAAGATCGTTCCATAAACAGCTACCCAGCTTCTAAAAAACTCTAAACGAACAAGGATTCGTACCCATAACCCCAACACTCTATTACACCCAACCTTCTTTTTTTTTTCTAAAGTTGCATTAACCAAAAAAAAACACCCAATTTTTTCGGGGTATCGTAATATATATGGAAAATCGCTCGCATGTCGCTTGGTGAACCGCAGATAATCGCTGCCAAGTCCGCTCGTGCTGCTGCTCAAAACTCTACTTCGCTTGGATTGGCTATCCCGCTGTGTGAATCAATATCGCATTGCCTATCTGTTGGGTGGGGGGGCAGAAATCCGCTAATCGCATGCTGTGCGCGTGCCATGATTCCCCCAGTGGCCTTTTACGGGAGGCGTTCCCGCGTTTTTTTTGTATAAAATAATCGTGAACGCCTCGTGAACAAAAAGAATATTCTAGATAATTGGGCTTTTGGGTCGCAACCATTTTTGCACCACGACGCGGTCTTGAGATCTTGTGAAGTCCGTCTTGGATATCCGTTTTGTGAACAAAATCGCACGTGTAATCTATGTCATCTATTGACTTTTTTTCTAATCCTATTGTACTATGGACTTTGATTCTCCAGTATTCCAAAGCTCCTCTGAGGATAAAATTCTTGAGGACAATGTTGGTGAGTAATAGAGTGATCCGCAGAGGAGTCCTCTTGGTCCCGTAAATTCTTTGTTTTCTTCTCTCACAAAATGGAGTCCAAGAGATGTCCAAGTCCAAACAAGTGGGGTCCAACGTGAATTTCTCTTTCCCTTGATTACTTTCCAAAATAATGAAAATAACCCAAAAAAAAAAGAAAATAAAAAAAAGAACGATTAAAGGTAAACCTATTTTATTGGGCATAAATGGGGAAAACATCTCAAACAAAACATGGCGAGGGGAAGAGGGGGGGGTAGGGGAGGGAGTGGGGGGGTGGGGGGGATGTCAGCGAGAGGGGGGGGGGGATGGAGGGGCGCGGGAGGGGGGGGGGGGGGATAAAAAGAAAGAAAAAGAACGACCGTCGAATAAATGGGGGGGGGGGGGGGAAAAAAGTATATAAAATGACGAACCATTAGATACCGCCACCCCTCCCCCCTCACAGCGACCCGGCCCGCCCCCCGCGTTCCCCACCTCCACACCAACCCAATCAACCCCGCCCCTCACCACCTCCCGCACCGGACCACCTCCCCAACACATGGGAGATAGAAAAGAACACAAGCCCATGGGCATAGAATCCTACCCTACCAATCGACGCATAAAGCAAAAAGGGAGGGTCATAAATACCTACTTTAAAAGTATTTTACACACTACAACCAACTATAGACCAAGTAAATTAAAATGCAGCAGAAAGTGTAAATACAAACTATGCACCTCACATAAGTGTTATGGATTCTCTTTTTCTCATTCAGGGGGTATAATAAAATTATAAACATAAAATGGAAACGAAAAATTAACACTCACACTTAAGGCAACCTGTCATAGCATATAAATTACAATAGGCAAGGTAAACGAACAACCTCACATCCGCTAGGCGCAAGCAATTATTAAATTACTTATCTAAGAGTCTTTGTGGGGTGCAGGAGTAAGATAACATAATTAATGAAACCGAAACGTATGGGATACATTTAGGTTGCTTTTGGGTGAATGTAGAAGGAAGGGCATGCTAATTATTTACACGAATACACTTTGGTTTGGTCCTAAGGCCAAGACTTTCGCTCGAAGGATATACGCACTCTACACAAATCACATACAAACAATCTTCTTTCCTTTTCTTTCTTTTACTAAATATATAATATATATATATATATATATAATGACCCGATTTAAGGTGGATCAAAATAACATATAGATCATCTCACAAACGTATAGGGGTATTGACTTAACTTTTCTTCCCCATTCATTCGTGAAATAAATACTACCATGAATCCTAATCGTCCAAAACAGTATTTAAACTATAGATTAAGTGACTTAGCAACCGAGTACATAAACTCAAATAATTAACTTGGGTTAAACACAATAATATACTAAAAGCGAGTACATACAAGGTGGGCTAAGGCTATTTAGGTGTAACGATTGGTTTAAGGGTGACAATGATCTTCATTAATAATCTGGAATCCACCAGAAAATTACGAGAACCGTGAAAAAAGATAGGCTCGGAGGGTTGTAGTAGGGGTATCGTGCACTAAAATTGAGTGCATGGCAAGGGTGTGGGATAGTTATATGATCGGTGTGACCATCATAACAATTGCAGGTTTAAAACATGGGTTAATCCTAGTGCCTCTTATGAAGCAAATCCTAATACTTACTATGCGGTCTTGGAATGCATCACAAAAACAAGTTCTAGAATTTAATATACTACCGATACACTCATATAATTTAATACCAATCTCGATGCTCCAGAAAAGGCGACAAAGATCACATGTACACATCCGTCACGAAGAAATAGACACATATGACTACTCACTCCTTAACTTGAGAAAGCTAAAGGTATAAACTATCTTGGGCATCAATAATAGATACCCGAATTCCTAAAGATCTAAAGGTGAACCTCACATATTTAGGGTGGAATTCTGAGGGTTATTTTGCTAGTCATATAAATTCCTATCCATAAGACGCTATTAATACTCGGTTTTCGTTGGTATGTGTCATAAAATTTTTTAAATTTGGGTAAAAATTACCTCTTATGCTATGTTTTGATATATTTCCTATCATTTCAAAGACAAGGCAAATGGCAAATGAAAGAATAGTTTCTAAGGCTTATTTTCCCCCTACACTTAAGTTGAACATTGTCCCTAATGTTTTATAAAAGTACTCGTAAGAACGAATTAAAGGGAACATGAAACAAGTAAAAGAAACTAGTACTCCCCTGGTTTGCTCAATAATGGAAAAGAAACATGCGATAACTGGTTAAATTATCCTCCAAGAATCATCCAATGAAACTTCCTAAGAACTTCTAAGCTTCTTCTTGTCAAATATAACCTGTAATCAAAGACAAAGACAACTATACCAAGCATAAAATGTGTGATTTATAAATATACAATTATGAGATTAGGGTTGACTCGATAAAGCAGTAAAGATAGGATGAGAGAATTGTCAAACTCGTTGGTTTTACAGGTTTATAACAGAAGATTACATATTTTAAATGTTATGCGAGTTTTATTTTCAAAAATAATTAAAAACTTTAAGTTTTTTGGACCTGGGCGTTTGACGCCGTCAGGAAAATCCCGACACCATCACAGGTGTCGTCGTAACGGCGTCGCGTGTAAATCGTGACGCCGTCTCCACGTTCTGTGAAAACGGAATTTTTGTTTTTGATGAAAAAATTCCTGCACTTGATTCCATAAGTTAGTTCCTGTACAAATAGCTTGCATAAAACCTGAGATTTGACAATTTACTCATATGACTCGAAACTGACGCGAATTAATCTAAACAAATTATTTAACATGCTTGAGCTTGGTTCAAAAACCAGATAGACCCCCTACACTTATTGTTGCAAAATACCTTTGATTGCAAATAAGACGAAGTTAATAACAATAAAAAGCATGATTACAGGAGAGAATTTTAACATGATGGAATAAAATGAAAAGAATAAAACACAAGACACTCCTAATGTGCGGGAAAAGTAAATATTGGATTGCCTCCCAAAAAGCATTTTTCTTTATTTTACGAGTCTTGTAGCTAGACTCGAAGTCACACGTCCTTACGTGACTTCTCCTTCATCATCCATTTCTTCCTTAATTGCAATAAGAGTGGGATGCTTGCCTTTAAAACATTTGCTCCTCCATTGGTTGAACATCATCTCCCTTTCTAAGTGAAGCTTTATCTTTTCTTCCCATTCCAGTACTAGCCTATTCATAGTCATAGTGGGGGCTATAGGCCTTATGTCATTCTTGACTCCTTTGTCGGTCATACAGGGGGGATCGGGTATCCTATGGAAACTTACCTTACTTTTTTCCCGATCTTAGAGTTATGGTGCCTTTATCAAACTTAATTGTGGTCTTGGCCGTTGTCAGGTATGGTGTTCCTAAGATGAAAGGCCTCTTTTCATTTTCCTTGATATCCAAAATCACAAAGTATACAGGGTATACATGTTCAGCGACCTCTACTAACACGTCCTCAGCAATTCCTAAGGGGTAAATGTACAAGTGGCTAGCTAGTGAGAGTCTAATGTTTGTCTCAGCAAGCCTTTCATCGGTAAGTTTCATGTAAGTCGAGTAGGGCATAACGTTTACATCAGACCCTTGATCGACGAGGGCGTTCACGTGCTTAAGGCCCCTTATGCTCCAAGGTATTTCAAAATTCCCTCCTATGTCCTTCTTCTTTGTTATTTTTTTCTTGAGGATCACTTCATAAATAGGCCCCCGAGGTAACACATTATATGTCTATCTTTTCATATTCCCAACCCAGGCCCTGGAAAGAGAGTCATTGAACCTATTATTATCGACTAGTCCCTTGATTAGTTTTTCATTAATTCTATTCTTCAGATAGTATTCTACAGGCCGAGAGCTGAGTAATTCCTCCACTTCTTTCTTCTTAGCCCTTTTTACTGGTTTGAATTTAGTTTCATTACTCCTCTTGGCTTCCTTCATTGGTAGTTCCATTTCTGTTATGATAGGTTTTACCATGTTGTCCAGTGTCTCATCCGTCTTGTCACTCCCTTCTTCCTCTCCTCTTGCGAGAGAGATAGAGTTTACGTTCTTGGTGACAGGGACTTTGGCTTTATTTCTTATTAAAACTTTCTCAAGAGTTTTGTTGGTCGTGAGTTCCTTGAGAAGTCCGAACATTTTAGTCATTCTAGCATTAATCTCCTCGCGTTGCTTGAAAATGGCATTCTTAAATCTTTCCATTCTTTTGGTGTGTACTGCCATGTAGTCCCTTACTCGAGCCTCAAAAGTAGTTCCTAATGATTGGGGTTGAGGGCTTGGACCTGTACGTTTACGGAAAGCAAAGGAATTCAGTTTGGGTGGCTTGTTATGTTCATGCAGGCGAGGGTTAGAATAGACTGCATCGGTATAAGCATGAGGGATGTGTGTTGAGCTTCTAAGGGTTGGTCGCGATCGCTTTTGTAAGAAGTTAATCTGGTCTTCGAGCTCAAGAAGTCTTCGGTCAGGTGTTTTTGAGATGCCTTGAGGCATAGAAATGGCCTTGACCGGCTTGACGAATTCTTTCGTGTCATTCCAGTCCTCATGGTCGTAGAGGGCGAGGTTCTCAATGATTTCCCAAGATTCGTCGGCATTCTTATTGCGGAGTTTGCCGTCGGTGGCGCGATCAATCTCGCACTTGAGATGAAAGGAGACATAGTCATAAAAAATTTAGATTTGAAGCCAAAGATCGATGCATGATGAGGGACTTTTTGGAGTAAGTCCTTGAAACGAGTCCATGATTCGGATAGAGATTCTCCATGATGTTGTTGGAATATTAGGATATCTATGCGGAGTTTTATGGACCTTCCTGGTGGAAAGAATTGAGCAAGGAATCAGGTAGTAAGATTCTCCCATGTGGTGATTGGTATGTGCTTAAATACACATACCTTTTACCTAATAAAATAATCTTAAATGACCAATAATACATGAAAAATACATTGTATATGTGTGTTTTGTGAATTATGTTGTGCATGTATTAGATATATCAAAAAAGACAAAAATAAAGCAAAACGGACAAAGCCGAGCACGGAGATGGGAAGAGTGCAAGAAATTAAAGCCGAAGGCGTATACATCTTTAAATGGACCAACCCGTACCCATTTAATGGGCCGGGTCAGCCCATTAAGATTTGTACTATAAACTTTAGCCTTATAATCTATAGGCCAAATCCATAAATCATAATCCATAAAACCTGGCCCATTTATATACCAAAAGCCCAACAGTCCAAAATCCTAGCCCAAGTCAACAATTATAACCCGGGTCAATAGTCAAAGTAAAGATATAAACCCATCAAAAATTATTGTATCTCTTTTCACCCTTTTTCCCTCCCGTTTTCTACACAGAGTAAACACACACAGGGTAAAATCCATTTCACCCACACACACGCCCCATTGTTTCTAGAAGCTGTAACACCCCTAAAATGGGTCGCAGCGGAATATAGGTTTAGGAGCGTTACTTCATAGATCAATAGCACAAGATATATAAGAACGACTTTTAAAAGTGTCGTTTAAAACCAATACATTGGATTTAGCAAAATGTTTGTTACAAAAGCCCGAAGCTTTACTTGTTCATTGTTAAATTATACAAAGATTCCAGTTCATAATAAATGTTCCTCCAAAATGTAATGCAACCAAATCTTTAATGCAAATGACTTCCAAAATAACGACCACCAATGTATCCCTTGTCTTGTACCTCATTGATCTCCTGAGAAAACATGCTTTAAAACGTCAACAATAATGTTGGTGAATTCATAGGTTTGTAAATTGTATGAGTGTAGGACCGCAATTGTTTAGAGTGTGTATTGCATGGTATACAATATCCAAAACAGTAAGTATTGCATGGTATACAATATCCAAAACAGTAAGTATTGCATGGTATACAATATCCAAAACAGTAAGTATTGCATGGTATGCAATATCCAAAACAGTAAGTATTTCAAAGTTACTTGCGTCCAATTGTAAAACAAAGCATGTTCTCACCCCAAAACTTATAAATCATTGTAAAATGTAAAACGTGGGGCTATGAACTCACCTATCCTAAACAGTAAGTATTTCACAAGTTACTTGCGTCTATTGTAAAACAAAAGAATGTTCTCAGACCCCAAAATTATAAATCATTGTTAAAATATAAAATGTTGGGGCTCTTGAACTTACACCTTGAGTGAGCGCTTTATATCAAGTATATCCACAAAAATGCGTTCGGTAATGATCGAGGGCAACCTATCCTACTATAGGTCGTTAAGTATCTATCAAATTGGTAACTACTACATCGTATATTTTCTTATAGCTAATCTCCCTTTCTAATAGTTTAGTGAAATCATATGTTTAATGTAATAACGTTTATAAATATACCTTTGGTAACAAATGAAATATACTTTCTCGTTACATGTACGCTTTCTTGCTGTTTCTTAGGTCCACGCTTTAGTATTAAGGATGATGTTATTCTAATATATGAAGGTTTTCATATTTTTAGTCCTCTGATGAACAGTGATTTTTACTGTTCATACCAGTTATAAACTTATTTTTATAACTTTAATTAACGTAAAACCCATAAATGTCATATTTTATTTGTTATAGCTTCGTTTTTTAGACGGATTCTTTCGATTTAGTCTTCGTTATGAATGTTTCATCAACTTTATTGATGTTTTCAAAATATACGTTTCTATCATGAATAGTAAATTTACTGTTCATAGTTTATAAAATTACTTTTATAAACTTTAATTATCGTAAACGCCATATTTTATTCGTTTTAGCTTCGTTTTTAGTAATTCTTTCGAGCACGATCTCGTAATTGAAAGTTATATTTATTTATGAGGTTTACAAAAACAAATGTTCCGGAGATGAACAGTAACTTTTATAAAAATAGTTTTATAAAAGTATTTTTATACATTTTAAGTATATTAACTCGCGTAATTCATAATTTCTTCGTTTTTAATTGAAAAATTACTTTTCTTATTGTTTTGGAATCCTAAAAATATGTGTAATTTAATAAAAATACCAAACCTTCTATTTGTAGAATTTTTATAACAAGTTTTTATAAAAATTCTTTTACAACTCCGGTTATTATCGTAAAACTTGTAAACTACGTATCTTTTTCGTTATAAATTGGTTTTTCGAGTTTCTTACCTTTTTGGAATCGTCATGAGATATAGTATGTTTATAAAATATAAAATCCATGCCTAAAAATTCGTGCCAAAACAGTCCCTAAATATCTTTTTGAGTTTATTTGTATAACTTTGTTTTTATATACTTTTTAACTCCATAATTTACCACAAGTCCTTTGTAACTCTTAATATACTATGTCATATATATTATATAGTCCATAGGTCCATCATTTGTCCAAATTGCTAAGATCACAAGTTCTTAACAAGTTATTTACAACACTATTACTTGTAACTTATTAAGTAAACTTCAAAAAACCCTAATTTGTATATACACTTTTTATACTTAAACCAACTTGGTATAATACTTATATATCCATTTTAACATGATATTACCAACAAAATAACATATGTAAAAGTGTACAAAACAATGATCACAAGTAAAAATCCCTTTTACATGTTTAAAAGTAACCTAATGGTAATTTTGCTATATAACATCATATTCACATATAATCATGAAAATGAAAAGTTAAAGGCTTTTAGATAACCTTATGATGATGTATAATGATGGGAAATATGATCTAAACCCTTGTTTAGATAAAAAATCCAAGCTTACACAACTTGAAACCCTAGTTTTCCAAGAAAAACCCTAATCTTGCAATACTTGCTTAAATACTTGTAAACCTTTAATCAACCCTTACAAACAACTTAAGACATCTTAGATATGATGTAGGTATGTGTGTAAATGTTATAATAAAATTTTGTATGGATTGTTTATGGGTGTGGGTTTGAGCCGTGACCTTTAAGAGGTAAAAGGGAGAGGATTTTTGTTTTTCACACTAAGGAAATGTGTTATCTATGTGTTCTTACACTTGTACAAGTATTATCTACATTGAGGGTTTTATGGATGGTCTTGGTCAAGGAAGGTTAGTCTTGGTCAAGGAGACATAGGTCTTACTGTGTTGTTGTATGTACAAATGCAAGTTGGTGATTTTTGTTATATTTTCTTGGTCTATCACATAAAATCCGGCCATTGTATGATATATATGATAATATTATGTAATTTTTATGTATTGGGTATAAATGTGGGTATTTGTTGAATCATAGAAAAGTTTTGGTGGTTCCAGGAATGCCTAAACGCAATTTATCGCGAAACGTAAACACTTTACGCAACCAATAAAAATAAAATAAAAAAAATTAATAATTATCCTCAAAATAATTACTTAACACTTGCTTGATGTAAACATTTAATTGTTTGATGCCCGTTTATATTGAACGATAATTTTTAGCTTACGCGATTTAACTTATCGTTGGAAATTAAAGTGAACGCGTAAAGTTTAAAATAAATAATTGGATGTTCATTGAAGTAAAAAGGTGTGAAAATGTGAGTTGTTACAGAAGCACCTGACACTCTCTGACACTTAGGAAGCCACATTGGCAATCCCAAGCACTCGAATTGGTTGAAGAAATGTGGAGTGATTCGAAGGCTCAAATTAAAGGATTGAAGGGTTGTTATGATTGGAGGGTTATGATTGAAGCTTGAAGACGCGCCTAATGCTTTTGGATCCTTCTCTTGCAGGCTATAAATAGAGGCTCTCACTCACAGTAGAAAGATATCTAGCTTAGTGTAGTTTAGGAGTAGTGTAGATTTATTGCTTATTTTTCCAGCTTATTTTATGTTTTTCTGTCTTTTTAAATATTGTAATTCTCAACTTTAAAAGTAATGTAATCCTTTTTTAATGTTTAATGAAATCCTGTTTTACTTAAATTATCTTAAATTCTGTTTTTATCTTAATCAGCTTAAATTTGTTCTAAAGTTTACTCTATAAGTTCTTTTATACTTGTTCAACTCAATTAAGCTTTTCATAAAGCTTAATTGAGCTTTCTGTCATCAATTCTTCCCAAAAATTTACCACAGCTTATAAATTAGATGATAAGCCAATAATGGAAGGGCTTATGGACTTTACTAGGTAGATAAGCTCATAGAGCATGTTGATATCCTTGTTTTGTGCAAAGGATCAAGTAAGTTTCACTTTTCACTTTTATGCTTA